>CAUYQG010215830.1:0-30966 GCA_963574415.1 Tarsius wallacei | reverse complement strand
CTGTCGCCCAGACTGGAGTGGCGCAACCTCGACCTTCTGGGCTCCGGCGATCCTTCCGCCTCAGCCTTCCAAGTAGCTGGAACTACAGGCACGCGCTACCATGCCCGGCTGATTTTTTGATTTATTGTAGAGATGAGGTCTCGCCTGCCCAGGCGGGTCTCGAACCCGCAGGCTCAGGCAATCCACTCACCTCAGCCTCCCAAAGGCGCGGGATTACAGGCTGAGCCACCGAGCCCGGCTGGAAGGACTTTTCATAGTGAGACTTCAAAACATTGCCACAAGACATTGAGGAGAACACACACACAAAAAACAGAAAGACATCACATGCCCATGAACCAGAAGAATTAATATTTTTAAATTTTATTACAGTAGCTTTGGGGATGCAAATAGATTTTGATTCCCTGGATGCACTCTGTAGTGGCGAAGAAACCTGGGCTTTAAGTGCACCCGTCACTCCCACCTGTGCACACTGTTTCCAAGCAGTGACTTTGTGTCCCTCCGTCCCTTCCAATCCTCCCTCTTCTGAGTCTCCACTGTCCATCTTACCCTTCTCTAGGCCTTTGCAGACCCTCAGTTCAGCTCTCACTTGGAGGTGAGAACACACGGCCTTTGGTTTTCTCTTCTTGTGTTAGTTCACTTAACTGATGCGCTCCAATTCCATCCAAGTTGCTGCAGAAGGTGTGATTTTATTCTTTTTTTCTGACTTAATAGTAATCCATAGTGTGTGTGTGCGTGTGCACATGCCATATATCACATTTTCATTATCCATTGATTAGTTGATGGGCATTTAGTTTGATTTCACATCTCTGCGATTGTGAATTGTTCTGCAATAAACATACAAGCACAGGTGTCTTTTTCATATAACAACCTCCCTTCTTTAGGGTGGATGCCTAGTAGTGGGATTGTTGGATCGAACAGTAGATCTATTTTTAGTTATTTGAGAAATAGCCATACTGCTTTCCATAGAGTTTATACTAAGTTTCACTTCCACCAACAGTGTATAAGGGTTCCCTTTTCCCTGCATCTATGCCAACATGTGTTGGTTTTTATTTTTTAATAATGGCCATTCTGACTGGTGTAAGGTGGTATCTCATGGCAGTTTTAATTTGCATTTCTCTGACGATGAGTGATGTTGAGCATTTTTTCATATGTTTGTTGGCCATTTGTATATAGAAGAATTAATACTGTTCAAATGACCAGCTATCCAAAGCAGTCTGCAGATTCAATGTCATCTCTATCAAAATGCCAATAAAATTATTGGTGAATTAAAACAAATGCAAATTAAGACCACAGTAAGACAGCCCATTTAGAATGATTGTCACGAAAAGAGCAAAAAATACAAATGTTGGCAAGGGTGTGGAGCAAAGGGCCCGCACTATGGGCAGTGATGGAAATAGAAAAAACCACAGAAGAGCTCAAGTAGGCAAAGCGATCCCGAACACAAAGAGCAAAGCCAGAGGCATCCCATTACCTGACTTCAGGCTACACTGCAAAGCTGCAGCGAACCAAACGGCATGCTGTCAGTCTAAAAGCCAACTTGCAGACCGATGGGACAGCATAGAGGCACCAACCCAGTGATTTTCAACAAAGATGCCAAGAACGGTGGGGAAAAAACACCCTGGTAAACAAATGGTGCTAAAAACCCTAGATGCTCATATGCAGGAGAATGAAACCAGACCCCTATGTCTCAAGGAGACTTAAACACAACACCCAACACCATCAAACTACTAGAAGAAAATGGAGCGTGTTCCCAGACCTTGGTCCAGGCAAAGATTTCATGGGTAAGATCTCAAAAGCACAGGTGACAAAGCCACGAACCAACTCGTGGGACTTCATTAACCTCCCCAGCTGAAGAGTAAGGGAAATGGTTCACAGAGGGAGGGAATAATCTGCTGAATAGGGGACAATGTTTGCAAACTCTGTCTGACAAAGGGCCGATATCTAGAATATACAAGGAAGTCAAACAACTCAACATCAAAAAACCAAATAACGATTAAAAAGAGGGAAAAAAAATCTGGATGGACGTTTTTCAAGAGAAGACATACAAGCTGCCAACAGATAAATGAAAAAATGCTACACACCACTAATCATCAGGGAGATGCAAATTAAAACCATAGTAGACAGCCTATTTAGAATGGTTGTCACGAAAAAGGCAAAAGTAACAAATGCTGACAAGGGTGTGGGGCAAAGGCCTGCACCGTTGGCGGCAATGGAAATTTGCTCAGCCCTGTGGAAAACAACATGGAGTTTCCCAAAAAACTGCCAGTAGAGCTGCCGTAGGACCCAGCAATCCCGTTCCAAAGGAAAGGACGTCTGTGTCTCCAGGGGTTACCTGTACCCCCGTGTTCATGGCCGCACTACTGACAAGAACTCAGATATGGAGTCAACCTAAGTGTCCATCAGAGCATGAACAGATAAAGAAAATGTGGTGTGTAGACACAATGGCACACGATCCAGCAATAAAAAAGGAACGAGATTCTTCTGTTTGCATAAGATGAACTGAACAGAGGCAATGATGTGAAGAGAAGTAAGCCAAGCCCAGGCAGACAAATCTCACGGGTTCTCACTCATATATGAGAGCTGAAAAGGTGGATCTCACGGAGACAGAGCATCAAACGGGAAGTCCAGAGGTTGGGAAGGTCAGTGGGGACAGAGATGAGCTGGGTAGTGGGCAGTGGGCAAAGATGCCCCGTGAGGTGGTGGGGGCAGTAGCTTCTGGTTTGGACAGCACAGGGCAAAAGGTGCAGTTGGCAAAATTCATGATCTATGTCAAAATAGTTGGAAAGGAAGAACTGGAATGTTCCCAACACAAAGAAAAAACAAATATTTGAGGTGATGGCTAGCCCCACTACCCTCATTTGATCATTACACACTGGATACACATATCAAACTGTCGCACGCACCCCCAAATATGTACAACTGTTACATATCAATCTTAAACATGGTCAAACATTTCCGAGTGGGAGACTGATGTTCCATCTGATATTTCATTATTAGTCCATTTGGCTCTCGACATTAGCCTGCAATCAATGCCGACTTTTAGCACTGAATTCTCTGGCAGCAGCATGTTAAAAGATAGTTCCTCTTCAAAAACCATTTGCAGTGCTGTCTTACTGAGAACTTTACCAAAGTCATGCTAGTACAGAGATCTCTGTATTCTGACATAGAGTAGACACTAATTTTCTATCACCTTGTTATTCCATCCAGATGTTTGATAGTCGACAACAGTATGTTGTATATTTCAAAACAGATAGACGGAAAGACTCAAAATGTTCTCAACATAAAGAAATGAAACTGTTTTGGGTGTTGTATGCCCTAAATGCCCTGATTTGATCATTACAGATGTCTCCAAACATCACATGCACCCCACAAACGTATCCCCATGCAAGTATCAAAGTATCACACGTACCCCACAAATATGTACAAATATTGTGTCAATAAAAATTGTAATAAAAAAACCAAAAAATTCTTTTATAGAAAGAGCATATCTGTGGTAACAAAATTGGATGAGTATAATATTTTAATGTCAAAACAAAATGCTCAGTAAAAATACTAGAAAATTAAATCCAGCAATATTTGGTGATGATGATAATAATGGCAATAACAAAACCCCAAATGGCTTATCGTAAGGATACAAAGATAAGTCAACATCAGGAAACTGTCTATTATCTAAATTGTTAGATGCAATGACAGAAAAATAATCTCAGTATATAAAGAAAAGATCATCCATAATTCTACATTCATTCGTGATTTTTAAAATTCTTATTAAACTAGGAATGGAAGGAAACATCTTCAGATTAGTAAACAATTTCTGTCAAAAACCCGCATAGCAGAGACCATCTTTAAAATGTAGCACTTCAGAAGTGTGATCTTATCAGGAACAAGATCGTGACTTTTTATCATCTGTTCTTTTCAATATTGTCTTGGCTACCCAAGTCAGTCACATAAATCAAGAAAACAAATTTTAAATTGAAAACAAATCTGTTATTTCCAGGAGATATGATTGGATTGCATAGAAAACATTAAAGTAATTTTAAAATTTATTAGAACTAATATGAAAATTAAACAAGATTGTTGGATGTTAGATCAACATGTCAAAACATAACATCAGTAGTTTATTCATAAAAAAGTAGTAATAATTAGAAAAATTGAATATTTAAAAATCCTATTTACAGAACTGCAGATATATATAATGCATTTAGGGGTAAATCTAGCAAATATAAAAAACCTTCATGATGAAAATTATTAAAAAAGTATTGAGAGACATGAAAGAAGACATAAGTGAAGACATTTAACATAGTTTTGTATAAGAAGACAAAAAAAATCTTTAAAATACCAATTATTTCCAAACTAAATTTTTAACACCCGTGCAATTCTGGTAGGATTTTTTTTTTCAAATTTAATTTCATAATGTTAACATTAAAAAATTACACAAAAGAGTAAAGAACCAAGAATAGAAGAAGAAAAGCGACAGGAATTTAGCTGGGAGCGGTGGCACATGCCCGCAGTCCTTGTTACTTGGGAGGCTGAGGCAGGAGGATTGCTTGAGCCCAGGAGTTAGAGGCAGAAGCACAGGAACAGAGCCAAAAAGCAGACCCAGCCGTATTGGGAAATATAATTATAGATGGAGTTGGCGTCATAAAGTAGAACAGAAGGCGTGAAGGAAGCTGAGACAGTTGGAGATTTATGTAGAAAACAGAATTGAAATGGACATCTTGTCCCACACCACACACACGTGTGACAAGGTCTGGATGAATTAAACATCTGCATGTGAAAAGCAAAAGCTGTTAAATTTTAGAATCGAGGCACATGTATTTATGACCTCAGCAGAGAAAGTATTTATTTCTTAAACCCAGCATGAGAATAAGCCATAAAGGAAAAGATGGGTACATTTAAATACATTCACATGAATAGCTTCTGCACACCAAAAGATGTCTTGGTCAAAATAAAAGGCAAGCCAGGGACTAAGTATCAATACTTACAAAGCATATAAACAACAACAACAACAAAATCCATACCTACAGTATGTAAAACACCGCCTGCAAATCAATAAGGAAAAAGATCTATGCAATAAAAACTGGGACAAGCAGAGGAACCAGAAATAGGAAGGAAAACGGACAAGACAATAAATCTATGAAAATGTGCTCGACCACCTGAACACCTGTAGAATGCACATGATAACCACAATGACAGTCATGGCACATCCACTGGATGCATAAAAATTCAGAGTAAAGCAATATCCAGTGTCCGTGAGAACACAGGGGAAAGCACTATTAAGGCCTGAGGGAGTGGGTAAATTGATACCACTGCGTAGACGATTTGGACAGTTATCCAGGCACTCTAAAACTGCTCATACTCTCCAAAATGGTGCTCTGGAGGGACTAACTCATATGCACAAGGGAACGTGCAAGAAGGTTTACCGCAGTTTTTCCTGGGAGGAGAAATTTGGAAATCGTCTTATTACCTAGCCATAGAAATAGATAAATTGTGACATACAGGGGTTGCCAAAAACGGATACACATTTCAAGAAAGGAAAAACTGTATTTAAATGGTTGTGCTCAATATATACTGATCACAAAAGGTGAATACAGGTCTCGTCTGACTTCTGCAGTTACAAAAGGTGCTCACAGTGGTTCCCATCAGCGTCCAGACACTTCTGAGGATGGCGATCGACTGCAGGACTGGTGCTGGGTGAGGCCCCTGGGTCTTCCTTGTGCATATCACACCCAGGACCATGCGTGTCAGACTCATCACAGTTGTGTCAGGCGTGTTGGAGGCTCTATGACAAACTCACGCCTCCATGGTTATAGTCCCGCAGCGTTCTCGAATTTCACATGCCACTGCAAAATGGTCTTGCCCTTCTCAAATTGCAATCGTGCTTCCACCATTTTCTTTGACTTCACTGCCTGTCGCGTGGGGCTGCTGGCATTCATTGGCTGAACGCCATCTTTTGAGCAAACGCAGTTCGACACATTGCTCCCATAATTCAACTTCAAAAAGTAATTCAGAGATAACAGCTCTTCAAATGTGTGCATGTTTTTTTGGCACCCCAGTATTTATGGAACGGAATACAATTTAGCACTTAGAATGAAGGTGCGATAACAGCAAATATTAATATTGACAGAACACAAATTGCAAGATGATACAGACAGCCAAAGACCATCCATATAAAATCTTAAAGTGTGTAAAATTTTGCTATTTACAGTTCAGGGAGATATACATAGATAGCCAAGGTATAAAAATAAGCTGAGAATACAGGAGTGTAGTTACCTCTGAGAAGACAAGCAGGAGACTAGGACAGAGGTCCCCAGCTGAGACCACTGTCATTGGAATTCTTGGTTTCTCAAAAAGAAATAAAAACACTGTTTCTCTGTGTTTGAAACATTTCACAATTATTTTTAAAATTCAAAAAGAAAAGAAAAAAAATTTTAACAGTGATCATCTTTGGGTATGTGGAATTTTTTTTCTTAATTTTAGATTCAAGGGGTGCAGGTGCAGATTTGTTACATGGGTATATCGTGGGATGGGGAGGCTTGGGCTTCTGCTAAGCCTGTCACCCCAGTGGTGAACATGGCACCCAGTGGGTAGCTCTTTGCCCCTTGTCCTGCTTCCCTCTACCTTCGGGAATCCCCCATGTCTGTCTTTCCCATCCTTGTGTCCATATGTACCCAGTGTTTGGCTTCCACTTATAAGTGAGGATACGTGGTATCCGGTTTTATATCTCTGTGTTTATTCACTTAGAGTAACGGCCTCCAGCTGCATCCATGTTTTAGGAAAGAACGTGACTTCATTCTTTCTTAAGGCTGTGTAGTATTCCATGACATATATGGACCATGTTTTCTTTATCTAGTCCACTGTTGATGGGCATCTAGGTTGGTTCCACATTTTTGCTCGTATGAACAGAGCTGCGATAAACATACGTGTGCAGGTATCTTTTGGAAGAACAGCTTATGGTCCTTTGGGTATATAGTCAGCAGTGGGATTGCAGGGTCGAATGGTAGATCCGTTTTTAGTTCTTTGAGAAATCTCCAGACTGCTTTCCATGGGGGCTGAACTAGCTGACACTCCCACCAACAGCGTATGAGTATTCCCTTTTCTCCACAACCTCACCAATGTCTATTGTTTTTCTGGCACATTAATGATAGCCATCCTGTCTGGTATGAGATGGTATCTCACTGTGGTTTTGATTTGCATTTCTCTGATGATTAGTGAGGTTGAACCTTTTTTCATGTTTGTTGGCTCTTGTATGTCTTCCTTTCAGAAGTGTCTGTTCATGTCCTTTGCCCACTTTTTAATAAGGTTGTTTTCTTCCTGTCAATTTGCTCAAGATCCTTATAGATTCTGGATATTAGTCCTTTGTCAGATGCATAGTTTGCAAATACTTTCTTCTATTATGTAGGTTGTCTATTTACTCTGTGGATAGTTTCCTTGACTATGCAGAAGCTCTTTAATTTAATTAGTTCCCACTTGTCAATTTTTGTTTTTGCTGCATTTGCTTTTGAAGACTTGGCCATAGATTTGCTGCCTAGGCCCAGGAAAGTGTTTCTTAGGCTTTCTTCCAGGATTTTTATAGTTTGAGATCTTGCATTTAAGTCTTTAACTCTTCTTGATCCAATTTTTGTATACAGTGAGAGGAAAGAACCCAGTTTCATTCTTCCACATAGAGTTAGTTGATTTTCCTCGAACCATTTCTTAAATAGTATATTCTTTCTCTAATGTTTATTTTATCAACTTGTCAAAGATTAGCTTGTTGTAGGTCAGCAGTTTTACTTATGGAATCTCTACCCTGTCCCATTGGTCTGTGTGTCTACTATTCTAGCAGTACCACGCTGTCTTGATTATTGTAGCCTTATAGTAAAGTGTGAAGTCTGGTCATGTGATGCCTCTAGCCTTGTTCCTTTTGCTTGGGATTGCTTTGGCTATTTGAGATCTTTTTTGCTTCCATGTAAGTTTAAGTATTGTTTTTTTTCTAGGTCTCTAAAAAATGATGCTGGTAGTTTAATATAAATTGCATTGAATCTGTACATTGCTTTGGGCAGTATGGACTTTTTAATAATATTGATTCTTCCAATTCATGATCATGGAATGCGATTTCCATTTGTTCATGTCATCTTGGATTTCTTTCAGCAGTGTTTTGTAATTCTCATTGTAGAAATCTTTCACTGCTTTGGTTAAAAGTTTTCCTAAGTATTTTATTTGTGTGTGTGTGTGTGTGTGTGTGTGTGTGTGTGTGTGGCTATTGTATATGGGATTGGGCTTTTGATTTGCATTTCAGCTTGAATGCTGTTGGTATATAGAAATGCTACTGACTTTTGAACTTTGATTTTGTTTCTTGAGACATCACTGGAGTTGCTTATAAAACACTAGCAACCCAAATCCAGTATTACATCAGAAAGATCATTCACCATAATTGTGTGGGCTTTATTTCTGGGATGCAAGGTTGGTTCAACATACGTGACTCAATAAACGTAATCCACCACATAAACAGAATTAAATACAAAAAACACATGATCATCTCAATAGATACAAAAAAAGTATTCAATAAAATCCAATATCCTTTCATAATAAAAACCCTCAACCTTCTAGATGTCAAAGGACTGTTCCTCAAAATAATAAGAGCCATCTATGACAAACCCACAGCCAATACCATACTGAATGGGCAGAAGGTGGAAGCATTACCCTTACAAACTGGAGTGAGATAAGGATGCTCACTCTCATCACTCCTATTGAATGTAGTACTGGAAGTCCTTGCCAGTGCAATCAGGCAAGAGAAAGGAATAAAAGATATCCAAATAGGAAAAAAGGAAATTAAATTATCCCTCTTTGCAGATGATATGATTTTATATCTATTTTACTATTTACTTTTTTTAGAATGTATTTTCCTTTTTCATCCTTGTTGTTGTTCAGAAAGGCCAATTCTTTTTTATCTTTTCTGAATAAGAATGAAACCATTAGGCTTTTTCCTCATCTGAATAGTGTATATGTGTGTGTGTGTGTGTGTGTGTGTGTGTGTGTGTTGCAGTACATATTTCTTTAGTTATAACAAACAATGAAAGTTAATGCAATTCGAAAATTTTTTCTCATCAATCATTTAGAATGTTTGATGGAAAAGTGATTCTTCTGAACTGTACAGATAACAATCTCACAAAGGCCTTGGCAGGCATGGGCATGACCTCACCTGTGGTGGTTTCCAGGGTTGAATAGGAACGAGTTTCTGGCTATTTCACCACCTCAGGAGAAGTGAGAGGTGCTGCTCCTGGGGGCACGCAGTCAGCACTGCCTCTACCCAAGAGCCCTGCCCAGCCATGCAATCGTTTCTGAAACTAATGAGATCAGCAGCTCTTCACGAAACCATGAGTCACCCCGTTGGTGAGGATTTCCAGGAGCCGAGGAGTGCCTTGAAGTGCCAGCTTTACCAGATGTGCTGGCATCACCTACCCTTCCCCTAACTCGGAGTGCCACGTCTGGCCCACTGCCAACGGTCACAAGGTTACCAACAGTCAAAATCCTCTTGGGCTTCAGGTGAGGGCCTGCAAAGTTAATGTAATCTCAATGAAAATTTCAGCTGGATCATTTTCAAGGCAATTGCTCCACTGAGATTCATAATGGCTCACAGATCACCAAGACGACATTCGTTTTAAGACATATGAGAAGACTAATAACAAAAACAGTGTGATGTTGGTTCAGAAACAGGCAAATTAGCCAATGGAAGAGAAGGCATGGAGTCAGACAGAAAGAAGCAGATGACATGGCTAGCTGGATAGCTAGCTGGGTGGACCCCTGAATCACTGAGAGAGACACTCTGTTTAATAAGTATCACCGGGAAACGAAAAAACTGACTATTATATGGACAAAATGGAAACTGGGTCCCTCCCCAACTCCATAGACAAGAGTAGACTCTACATGGATTAAGATGTGAGTGTGAGCTCCAAAACTATAAAATGAACAGAAGAAAATGTAGAATATCTTTGTGACCTGGGGTTGGTGGTGGGGAGGAGAGAGTTACTAAAACTTCCAGAGCACAAGCCCTGTAGCAAGTAGCAAGAAAACAACAAAAAAGAACTACCTGACTATAACAAAATTAAGAATTTTTGTTCAATGAAGAACGTTATGGGAAAAAAAAGAGTGAGTGGTGTCCCTTAAAAGGAAGGCAAGAAGGGACCTCAGAAGAAGGCATTTGCAATATTTAAAACCTATATCTGAAATACTCAAGCAAATTTAATAAAAGGCAACAGCCCCAGTAGAAAAAATGGAAAGAGGGTATGCAAAGACAATTTGCAAAGAGGAAACACAAAGCTTGTTTAGTAGATGAAGGCGCTCAAGGATTAGTAATCAGAGACAAACCACTTTTAAATTTTAATTTATTTTGTAAGTGAACAAATAAAAATTGTGCATATTTACAGTGTATAACATGCTGTTTTGAAATAGGTGTACATTGTGGAATGGGTACACATGGGAGCTAACCAATGTGCATCGCCTCATACACTTACTGTTGCTTTGTGGTAAGAACACTGAGAATCTCTTCTCTTAGCAATGTTCAAGTGTACAGTACATTGACATTAAGTAGAGTTAGTTAGAAACTTTAAACAACAAGGCGTTGCTTTATCTCCTGGGCTGGAGCAACCCCAAGCTGGACGACAGACTTGCCAGGGAGCAGGGGGAGTCACAAGAGCCTCCCTGCCTTGCAGTGGGAGTTGAGACTCAGCAGTGTCTCTCCTAGGGATATCCCAGTGAATTCTCTTCCCTGCCCCATAAAAGGCACATATGAGAGTGTTCACTGCAGGGTGACATGTGGGGGCAGAGCCTTGGCACCGGCACATGTGTCAGGGGAGAGGAGAGAGGTGGATTGGGAAGACATGGACCTTATGGTGTTGTGTGGCAATGAGAAGCAATGGATTTGGTGCAAATGTCATAATCTCAACTATGTTTAGAAAGGAACACATACAAAAAAATGCCTGGAAGAAATATACCAAACTGTTAATGCATATGCTAACACATAAAGCATATATTTGGGGGTGAAACTATGGTTGTTTTATATTCATTTTTTCTGGTTTCTCAACTTCTTTAAAATACTAGTTTTAATGGGAAAAAGTCTTTGATTATTTCTACGATATCCTGCTAGATCTTTCCCTCACACTCAAGGGCCACCACTTAGTGAGTGGACAACACCCCACTGTGGGACCATCAGGCGTGCCTCCGCGGTGTCTGAACACCAGGGTCCCATCCCTCCTCTTGCTGAGACAGCAGGGAGGATAAGGCCGCTTCCCGACTGCACGCGTCACTCCCTTCCAGGATAGACGTGTTGATAGTGATCAAAACTTCAAGCTGAAGATAAAACCCCAAGGTGGAATTGAGGTGGCCTATATCTACAAGATGAGATTTGCAAAGAGAGTTGTTTCAATTCCAGCAACGTCATCTGCCTTTACCAGAAGATTCTAAGACCCACGGTGGGGGCCTGTGTCTCCAACCTGTGGCAACATTTCAGATTCTCCTGAATAGTCGTCATATCGGAAACATGCCGTGTGTGCTGGTCACAGGCCACACTCTCAACCTAGGTTTTGCCTCCAAGGCCCCCGACTCCTTTGTAATCCAGGCACGGGGCTCCCAGCAGGTCCTGAGTCAATCAATCACCCAGCACAACCCTGAATCCCCCTTGCTCCCAGACCTCACACCTCACCCCTTGGTCTCCCCTGGCAGCGTGGCACAGGGCAGGCGGCTGGCATGGCAACAAACTCCTCAGTCATGTCCTGGGAGCCAGTCTCCAGAGACACAATGGGGGGTCAGTGCCATGCCATGCCCACCGGAGACCCCCAGGCCGTGACTGCTGGGCGATCATGTGACCGGCCACTGTGCTTGTTCACAGGGTCCAAAGCTCCATGTGTTTCAGGGAATCACCAGAGACTCACGTGACTCCAAGTATCTGCCAAGCGTAGAGCGTTGGGCGCCAGCAGGCGGGGGTGCCAGCCTTTGAAAGTCCACGGAAAGGCTAGGCTTCTGTCACGGGAGAGTGGGGCCCTTGCAAAGAGATGTTTACATAAGGGAAGGCCCAAGTCCGGAGGAACCTGTGTCCTTGCGTGATGCCAGGGCCGCGGGAGGAAGGCCATTCCAAGATGGCCTTGGGCTTGTGGCTTGTGGGTGGAAGGGCGTGTGTTGGCACCAGGAAACCCCATGTCTGTCACTGAGTGGCTGCGAGAGCTCGGAGAGTCCTAGCCTCCCTGGGCCTCCGTTTTCATCCTCTGAAGTCGGGGACATTAGCTACAGGGAGTTGAGGTGAGCACTTAACGACATACATCTGGTCTCCCGGCCGGAGCTGGGCTACGCGGTGGCTGTTCCGCCCCTCACTCACTCCCCTTCCAGATCTCTCAAGTGTGGAAGTTGAGACTGGAGATACCGCGATTTCCTAGGGGCTCCCGCCAGATGCGGGACCGACCGAAGACCGAAGTGGAAGACGGGAGCTTGGTCTGCCTTTCTGATGTAAACCGAATGCGTTTTCTGGAAATTCCGAGGCTGAGGCCAAGAGAGGAGAAGCCCAGCAGGGAGGGCTCGCTGGGAAACCTCTGAACTCTGCGAGGGTTGTCGCCCCCTCCCCAACCAGAGAGGTAGGTGGGGGCAGCACAGGGAGGGCCCAGCCAGCAGGACTCAGGGCTGAGTCGACAGGTGCCACGGCAGAAACGTCAACGGGTCATGACGCCCGCTCCCTGCCTGCTTCTTCTGTGTCCAGTCACAGGCCAAGACTGCCCAGTTGCAAGGCTGTTGTGAAGATTTTCCGAGACAACGTATCCAAACACATGTGTGTAAATGTACATAAGGCACACGTGTAACACATCTAAAACACACGTTTTATGTATCTAAGCCACATATATAATGTATGTAAAATGCGTATATGACATACCTAACATGCGTATTTGTCTAAAACATGTTTCTGATGTTTCTAAAACGTATATATACTTGTAAAACATAGGTAGCGTATCTAAAACACTTATATGATGCATTTAAAACATATATGTCCTTCATCTAAAACGCATATATGTATCTAACACATATATGATGCATATAAAACACATGGGTAACATATCTAAAACACACATGTGGTATATATCAAATACATGTGTGGTGTGTATAAACACATATGTGACTGTCTATGACACGTGTGTGATGTGTGTGAACACATGTCACACATCTCAACATGTATGTAACACATCTAAGACCTGCAGCGAGTGCCTGGCTGATGGCAAGCACCTCTGAGGTGGCCGGGGCTCTCCGTGGTCTCCATTCACCTTCCAACAACCCAGGAAGTCATTGTCACTATTGCATGAGGACCTGAGGCTTGGGGGGTAAAGGAGTTCGCCTGGGGTCAGAAGCTGGGGTGCAGTCACAGTGAGGGTGTGACCCAAAAACGGCTGGCCCTGAGGCCTCACGCTCCCCATGGGACACACTGGCTCACAGACCCACCATCACATCACTCAGACATGACTGGGCCTGAGGCCAGGCTCTCCCCGTGGGACACACTGGCCCACAGTTCTGCCGTGGCAGCTGTGACATGCCATGTGTTCTCAGTCTAACGCTGCCAGGGTCTTCCCTGCCCCGCCTTCCTCCAAGGGCCAAGTCCTGAAATGCCTGACTGGAGGGGAGCAGCGACTGTGTCGTACTGAGGAGGCCCGGCCCGGGCTCGCTTCTCCTGGCCAGTACTCTGTGGCTGAGGACGATGGCTCAGAGGGAGGGAACCGGAGGGGTTTCAGACACGGAGCTCAGCGGTCACCGAGGACCACGGATATGTCTGTTTGTTCCCGTTTGACTTGGTTTCCTTTCCTTCAAGTGCTTTGTTCCTGCGAGGTCTTAAGTGTGAAGCCAATAGAAGAGGAAGCACTCCGCAGAAGCCCAGAGCGCCACCTCCTCCGAGGAGCTCTGACATGCATCACTGCTCACGCGAGCGGGGGGCCACGTGGCTGGCCCCCGGAGGACCCACCATCGGCATGTGGGGAGACAGCCTGGGTGGTGGCAGGTGCACAGGGATTTGAAGTCAGACAACCCAAGCCTCGGGGCATGTCTCTGTCCTTCACGACGTGGGGAGTTTGGCGAAGGAAGGTGACCTCTCGAGCATGTTTCCTTGACTGAAAAACAGGGTTCTGATCTGAACTTGAGAAGGAGAAAAATGCAACCACGGATGAAATAGCTTCAGACAGTGAACAGTGCCCAGAAGGGGGAAACTGCCATCTTTAGGTCGCCACTCTGGGTTTCTGTTTTCTCATGTTTGGTTTCTGTGGCAAGAGGAAGACCCTTTAAGGGTTAAGAGGAGAAAAGAGAGTGTTTCTTAAAAGAGGCACCTGAACCCACAGAGGCCGAGAAATGCACAGCCATGGACCCTGGCAACACTTGCTATGTGCCCAAGTCTGCGCGGCGTGGGGATGGAGTAGCAACGTGACCTGCTCCCTGCCCCGGAGCCCAGGAGGCATCACACACACACACACACACACACACACACACACACACACACACACGGGAATGGCCCACGCCCTCCCAGAGTGGCAGCTTAGCGACCTGGCCCCAGGAGACCCTGGCCTGTTCTTGCATCAGCAGGGCAAACAGAGAAGCGCTTTGCCTGAGGTCTCTACAACTCAGGCCCCAGACTCCACATTTTTCCTGGATCTGGCTTGACCCCAAGACTCATTTGCCAGCTTCTGCCTTAGTTTCCCCAGGCTTGGTGTGACGGGATGGCTTGAAAAGTCTTTCTTCTCTATGACGAGCACCCTCTACCCCCAGCCTAGTCTCTGGAAAAGAGGGCCAGAACTCAAGAATTCTAACCTGACGCTCCCCTCGGGGCTTTGCGTGTCAGCTTTCTCAGCTAATGTGCTGCAGTGGACAGACAGGACAGGCCCAGAGGGGACATGTACGTTCCCTTAGCTTCTGGATGTGTGATCATACCAGGATTGTCATCTCTGAAGGAAGCTGGACCCGGCCTTGCTGGTAGAGGAGCACCATCCCAAGCCAGAGCCCAGAGGACGGTACTGTTGCCCCATCTGGCTGAAGGTGGGTTGTTGGAGGAGACAGATCCAGGAAACGTTATCATCAAGAAGCCAGAGGTGGTGTGTTGGCAGGGAAGGGACAAGTGTTGGGTCTTGGGGACATTGCTGAGTGTCTTGGACTTGTGATGAGAAACTGAACACAGGTGAAGGAAGCCATTCCAGAAATACATATCAAGTGCCTGGAGTGACTATAGTCGTGTCTACTGCTGTAGAATCAATGACCCTGAACCTAGCATCTTAAAATAGCAGACACTGGTTTCCTCACTGTTTCTGAGGGTCGGGTGCCTGGGTCTGCTGAGCGGGTAGGTCTGGCTCAGGGTTCTTGTGAAGGCCGCCAGGCTGCAGTCGTAGGAAGGCCCAGGGAGGCTGCAGGTTTCACTTCCTAGCTCACCGACATGGCTTGTGGCTGGGGGCCTCAGCACCTGGATGTGCAGTCCTCTCCGTGAGGCTTCTCAAGCCGTGGCAGCTGGCCTCCCTTGTAGCAAGTGATCTGAGAGGGGAGAGTGAGAATGGCCAAGACAGAGGCTTCAAAGTCTCCTGTAGCCTAAGTTAGACAGGACATAGCAGCCCTGCTGGGTCATGGTAGCCCTACACCCCATGCCTGGCAGTGCAAGAGAAGACTATGGAAAGATGTGAATGCCAGGATGCTGGAACCCATGGGAGGCAGCCTCAGAGACTGGGCACTCCAAGGTGATAACCCCTTTGCCCTGAACAACAAGACAGACCCCATCCCTTCCAACTGGGATGTTCCAGGACTCTAAGACTATCAGCTGAGCAAAGAAACTTTTCCATCCTTCACCTATGTTCAGTTTCTCATCACAAGTCCAAGACCAGAAAGGCAAATATTTCAGGTGAGATCTAGCGGCCATGTGATGACTTCCTCCATGTGTTGAGCGCTCACTGTGTGCCAGGCAAGAGCAGACTTGGCGTAGACCCTCACTGGGCTCTAAGCTACTCGAGGGTGGTGGGATTTGTTTGCTGGTCACTGTCACAGTCTGGGTGCCAAAACAGGCCTGGCGCATGGAGGTTCTCAATACATATGCGCTAACTGAAGAATCGCAGCAAAAGTTTTCCCTTCCAGGGTTTTTAGGAGCATAACTAAGGATCTTGAAGCATTCTGCAGTCACCGTTTGGTTTCTGGACCGTGGTTTTTGATCAACGTGGTGCACTGAGCCTGGACCACACGGAGAATGATGCTGGATAATTACACACACAGACCTCTCCATACAAAGAATTCCATGGAAGACAACGAAACACTGCACTAACAGGGTCTATAGAAGTTAGAAAAAGTAACGAGAACGTAGGGAAGATGAGAACATTCTGCTCACAGGCAGTGTTTAATGTTCTTTGTCTCAGAGAATAGTGATAGATCCCAATGGTTAAGTTATTATGATCTCAGGGTACTTGGAAAGAAGTGCGTATTGGCTTAAGTAGCAAATTAGAGAGCTCACAAGTTTTATACCAGCCCTGATTCTGATGAAAGAAGTTGAAGAAGACATAAATACATAGAGAAACAGCCCATGTTCCTGGACTAGACGAATTAATACTGTTAACATGCACATATTTCCCAAAGTGATCTACAGATTCAGCACAGTCTCTATCAACATCTCAATGGAATTTTTCACAGAAATGGAAAAAACGATCCTAAAATTCATATGAAATTTTAACAGATGCCAAAGAACCGAGGCAAAAGCAATCTTAAGCCAAAGAACCCGAGTCAGAGCATGACGCCACCGCATTTCAGAATCTACAACAAAGCCGAGGTGGTTGAAGAAGATTGGCCTTTTCATAAAGACAGACACCCGCGGGACAGAACAGAGAGCCCAGAAACAAATCCACACGTTTTCACCTAACTGTTCAAAAGGATGCCCAGAATGCACAGTGCAGAAAGGACAGTTTCTTCAGTAAATGGCTTTGGGAAACTGGACATCCACAAGCAGAAAAATGAAATGGAGCTACTGTCTGATGCCATACACAAAACTCATGCATAATGAATCACAGATGCAACTGTAAGACCTGAACTGCAAAACTGCTGGAAGGAAATGTAGGGGAAACTTCATGACATTGGTCGGGCAATGATTATTTTGGATGCGGTCCTGGAATACAGGCAACAAAAGCAAAAACAGACATATGGGATGATTCCAACTCCACTCGGCAAAGGACGCAGTCATCGGTGGGCGAAGACACCTGCAGAAGGGGAGAACGTACCCACAAATCACCCCAATAAGGGGTTAACATCCGAAATATGTAAGGAACTCAGACTACCCAATAATCATGTGACAAATAACCTGATTTTAAAATGAGCAAAGGACCTTGGCTAACATTTTTCAAAGGAAGACACACACATGGCCAGAAGGTACACGAAACATGCTCTCGGCATCAGTCACCATCAGGGAAGTGCAAACCAAAACCACAGTGAGACATCGCCTCACATCTGTCGGAATGGCTGTTGTCAAAGGATGAAGAGTGGCCAGTGTTGCTGGGGCTGCAGAGGAGAGGGAACCCTGGGACGCTATCGGTAGGAGCGTAAGTCAGGACAGCCATCAGGGAAAGCAGCATGGACGCTCCTTCAGAAATGCAAAAACAGGACAGCCACATGATCCCTGATCTCACAGGTGTGAAATCCAAAAAAGCCAAACTCACAGAGAGTGGAATGTTGGTGACCGGAGGCTGAGGGGAAGGGGAGCTGGAGAGACCCTGGGGGAAAAGGATTACCATCTGCAGCAGTAACCCCGTTCCTAAGTTGGGCGTGGTGGTGTGTGACTACAGTCACAGCTGCTTGGTAGGCCGAGGCGGGGGATCACTTCAGCAAAGCTGCTTGAGGCTGCCGTGTGTTATGATCACATCTGTGCATAGCCACTGCACACCAGCCTGGACAACACAGTGAGACCCCACCTCAAAGAAAATAAGCTGAGTGTGTGGCTCATGCCTGTAATCCCAGCACTTTGGGAGGCTGAGGCAAGAGGATCGCCTGAGCACGGGGGTTCAAGACCAGCCTGGGCAACACAGCAAGACCTTGTCTCTACAACATATCAAAATATTAACCAGGCGTGGTGACACATGCCTGTGGTTCCAGCTACTTGG
This sequence comes from Tarsius wallacei, assembly GCA_963574415.1. Taxonomy (NCBI): domain Eukaryota; kingdom Metazoa; phylum Chordata; class Mammalia; order Primates; family Tarsiidae; genus Tarsius; species Tarsius wallacei. Next base: position 12,859 of record CAUYQG010215830.1, on the reverse strand, counting down.
AAGGCTGAGGCAGAAGGATCGCCTGAACCTAACAGGCTTGCAGTGGCTATGATCGTGCCCCTGCACTCCAGCTTGGGCAACAGAGTGAGACTCTGACTCAAAAATAAAAAATAAAAAGGAAAGAAAGAAATGCTTCTTAAGAAATAATCAGAAACATTAAAATGTATGAAAGGAATGCTTGTATGGGTTACCCATCATTCAAAGATAATACAATACAACCTATGTATCCAGTACAAGGAGAATGGTTAACAAAATATCAAAAACGTTTATTTAAGAAAAGGAGACCATGCATAGCATTCATTCCCACATTTGTTCTTTTTGTCTTTTAGAAATAGCCCACAACTGAATGTGGATTACTTTCACAGTAAGGGAGGGAACATGTTTTGTTTTCAAAGAGATGGCTCGTCCTAATAGCAACAGGAGGGATTCAGCCTGGCTGTGATGAAATGTGGCCGGATGGGACAAGCGCCCGCCCCTGGACACAGCAGTTAGGTTCGTGGTGTATGATTTCATTTCTGGAGACACAAGAGGGAAGCCTTTGATGGCTGGGCCAGGGCAGTCAGGAAAGAGCTGAGGAAAATGTACACCCAGAGACAGGGAAAGACTGAATGATCTTTTGGGTTCTTTCCAACCGAGGATAAATTTTCTTCCTCCTGAAGAACTCCTTTTAGTATTTATTTTACTTGAGTTCTGCTGGTGTCTAAGTCCACTTGTTTTTGTTAGTCTTCGAAGTCTCTGTTTGACCTTAGTGCTTGATGACTATTTTTTCTGAACATAGAACTTTAAATGGTGCATCTTTTCAGGATTTCCGTCGTCTGCTGAATCCCATTGCTTCTTGAGAAAAGTCATGCCGTTGTCTTCCTTTTCTTTGCCTATTTGTAAGATTTTTCCCTTTGTCTCTTGACAATTTTACAGGGAAATCCTAGGTGTGATTTTCTTCTGTTTTTTTTCTTCTCAGAGTTTGCCACAATTATTAAACATGTGGGTTCATCCTTTCTGGAAAGGGCCTGCTCCTTGTCCCTTCCAATTTTGCCCCATCACTTGCTCTCCTCTCACTCTAGAACTCCAATTTTGCCATGCGAGCCCTGTTTACGGTGCCCCATATGCCCAGTGAGGGTGTGGCCGGAGTTACATGTTACATATGCTGTGTTGGATGGTGGGGCAGGCAGAGAACAGGGAGGCTGGCAGTTATTTCCCAACATTGTGTGCCTGCTTGAGAAGTAGCCCAAACTTTCAGGTCCCTGCTGCTTGTTCTAGGAAAATCAGAAAAGTTGTTCACCCCAGAGTGGCGAGCTTATGAGCAACACCTCCTAACAGAAGTGCTAAGGAGAAGGTCGGGGGTAAGAGTGAGGACTTTGACGCCAGGTGGGCCTTGACTTAAATCCATCCCCGACATTAACGCATCATATGAACCTGGTCAGCTCACAACCTTTCTGAAATGTCTGCTTCTCATCTGTAAAATGGGAACACCACACAATTATTGCACAGACGAAATGTGATTTTAGCATCATGGTTGAGCCAGGACTCAAACCCAGGCAATCTGGCTCTGGAGCCAAATTAAATCCTATGATTGATGGTCTTTCTGAGAATCAGAGACCGATGACATTCCCCGGGTCAGACACTCCCAGAAACTCTAGAGAGCCCGTGGCGAAGATCAGCATGGAGGCAGCAGCATCCCCTCGAAGTTCTCCAAGTCCTGCCTCCAGACTCCACCCAATCAGAGTGGTGAACCCAACGCCGGGCCCCACCAGGAGGCTCAGGGAGGACTTGGTCCTATGGACGCACAACTGCAGTCAGAATTTCTGCCAAAAGCCACCACCCTCATGTTTTTCCCGTACCAGGATTCTGCCTCTGCTTGTCCTGGGACTGAACAGCACCCAGCGCCTTGGAACACACCACCAGAGAAGAACACGGTCTCTACGTCTTGCCAGGACGAGTCTTCTCATCTCGACTCTCCCCGGGGTCTTCTTGACCTCCTTGCCTCCTCCAGCCCCAGACAGTCTTTCTGTGAGGCAATGGCTTCTGCCGCAATAGGCAAACAGCCACCACAGCGTTCGGGTCGTCCTCCATGGAACCAGACCCCTTGCGTGAAGACCGGGCCCCACACCCCATCCTCTGGCCTCTGACTCAGTGTCCTGTCCTTTTTCTACAGGATGGGCATCCCATCTGCCCTGTCACCAGCTCGCCTCATGTTTTGTTAACTCGCGCTGTTCACTTTTCAGTCAACAGAAAACTCACCCCGTCTAAGGCAAGAACCTCCTGGCTCTGGAGCTGCAAAGTCTGGGGGCAGGGCATGTCCACATCCAAGGCCAGCCCAACCCAGGAGTCCATGACGGCATCAGCGATCCAGCCACAGCTCGCTGGCGTTTGGTCTGTCTCTCCTCTCCAGGTGCCACCTTTCTCCTCCAGCCAACTCCCCTCGCATTATTCTTGAGGGAAAGAGTGCTGTCCCATCTGCCTGTCCCATCTTAGGCGGTGTGGGTCACCACCAAAGACAGAGAACACGGTGGCTTCCTCAGCTGGGCACGTGCTCCACTTCTGGAGGGGAAGGACCAGCTGTTTCCCTCCGCACTGTGTGGCCCCCCAGGGGAAACTGAGGACTGCTGGAACGAGAGAGGAGAAGAGTGTGTTCTCAGGAGGCAGTGGCAGAACTTCATGACACCATGACATCCAGCCCACCAAGAGGCAGTCAGAATCAAGGAGACATGAGCACTGAGTGTGAGAGCCTGGCAGCCGGTGTCCAACGCACTCCCGTGTAGACCTGAGACAGCCGTTTTGGAGTCCTTGTCTCGGTGTTTTCCCAAAGAGCAAAAGAATTTAAGCCTCAGCCACATCAAAATAAGACAAAGACTGACCGGAGGCAGGAGTGGGGCCCCTGAGGGACTGCACGGGAGCTGGTCTTGTCCTGCCTCACAGCAAAGAGTCCACCAGCTTTCTAAAAGGAAGTGGACTCTATTTTTTATTTTCATTTATTTCTATATTTATTTTCGGATTCATTGAGAGGACAGAAAAGCTCCCAGCAGGGAGTGGACCTGAGGGGTTGCCCAGAAGCAGACTTTAAAAACATGATTGGACCCAGGTCAGTGCATCCAGACTTCACGCCCATGAGCTGTTCAGCATCTCTTTAAAATGCACGGCCCTTCTATTAAAGGGACGTTCACCTGGACTCGGTGATTCCTTCGTCTTTTTTTTCAAGCTGAGCTTGAGTCACATGGATGGGCTTTTCACTTTTCCAGGGTCTGCCAAGCCCCACTCCCACAGTCACCTCTGCCCACTCGCCCAGCGATCCTTCTTACTGAGCACTGCTGGGACCCCTCCGACACCAGCGAGGGCCCGCATCCCTCAAGGGTTTCGAATGTCAGGTCTCCTCCGAGCCCAGAGACTGGTTTATATGTGTGTTTTTGGCAAAACTCCGCTTCCTGTTTCCAAGAAGGCAGGACCACAGAAAGAAGGGACTCTGCTCGGTCGTCCAAACCTCAGGCATGCTCCCCTCAGCCGCGCAGGAGTCTGTGGAAAGAGACGCATCGCAGGGAGGTTGGGCCACATCCGACTTCTGCCTCTTGGCAAGCTTGTGGGGCCGCTCTGAACCTCAGGGGCCTGATTCCAAGGGAAACGGCAGCTGCCACCTATGGTGTTAAACGACTCATGCAGGTAAACCCTGTGCTCTGTCTCACAATCAATGCCGTGTGAACACCCGCCCGTCATGTCTCCCATGAGCCGAGTCCCCGGGGGCACCTTCATGACCAAGGTGCTGTCCCTAGAGCCCAGGGGCCGCTGTCCCGGGCTGGCTGAGTCTGCTGCTCTTGCCTTCACCCCCCAAGACCAGAAACCCTCAGGCGGTCCCCTGCCTACCGGAGCTCCCGGCCCGTCGGGGAGGAGCCATCTGTGAACACATCGGGAAATGCTGGACCAGACTCAAGCTGCTTTTCATAAATTCCTGGAACTTTCCACCTGGAACGACCTGGGATGATCTGGTCCAACCTGTCGATTCACAGGTGAAGAAACTCGGGAGAGCTCCCCTGGCGGGGAGCAGGCCGGCGCCAGGCATCCTGTGTCCCTGCTGTCCGGGGCGCCCTGGCCCAGCCTGATGCCTGGCTGTGGGCCCCCCACAGCCTGAGCTCCTGCTCAGGATTCCAGCTTGCCCATGGGAGGCAGAGGCTGGGAGGCTGGGAGGCTGGTCCTTTGCCCAGGGCCGCCCCGCGTGGGAATGAAAGCGTGTGACCAGAGCCAGCTGGCCCACCCCCAGCCTGTGCTGTGCTCTGTGGCCCGCCTTCCAGCTGATGATGCACAGCCAGCCCTTCCTGAAGAAAGTCCATGTCAGGTGCGGTGGTGGCACCAGAGGCCGGGGCTCCCACACTGACCTGCTTTGAGCCTGCATGGCCACTGGTCTTGCGGCCAGCCCACCTGGGACCCCCATGCCTATCTCACCCACACACAGTGGGTAGCTGTCGCACAAGTGCATGTGCTTCTCCTGCACCCTGAAGCCGCAGCCTCCTTCCCTCCTACCCCACAGGAAACCCCTTGCAGAGCCCATCCAGGTGAGCCATGTCCTTGGGCCAAGTGCGGGCACAGCCTGTGTTTCTGCAGCTCAGGAAGGGACCCCAACTCTCCCTGGTTTGTTTTCCTCCTTGGCACTTACCAGTGGCCATGTTCATGCTTGCTGAGTGACCTGGCCACCAGGCAGGGGACAGGCTGTACACTCCTGCCTCCTGAACAGACCACCATCACTGCGAGGTGTTCGAAGGTGGCACTGCTCCTGGCCCTGGCCACCTTCTCGGTGGCGTTGGCACTCAGCAACCTGAAAGTCAGGTCTGGAGAGGGAAGGATCAGGGGGACGAGGCAATGGGAAGGAAGGGCACAGCGGGGCTCAGGGACACACAAGGGCAGGTGGACAGGCATACACGACACGCACACATGTACACACAACACATATATGCACAACATATGTGTATGTGTACACAACACATATATGCAACACGCATACATGCGGCATGCATACACACGGCACACACAACACACACAATGCGCATGTACACACGGTATGCACACAGCACACACATGTACACAACACACACAAAATGCATATACGCAAAGAATACACACATGCACAACACACACACAACATAGACATACCCCTACACACACAGATACATGCAACACACATACACACATCACACACACATGCAACACACACAATACACACATCACATGCATGCAACATGGAGGCCAGGAGGAGAGGGCTTTCCTGAGGGCGTCTCCACACCGAGGGTGGGGCCATGGCGGGAAGGGCCAGTCTAGACGGAAGGACCTGTGACCAGGAGAGCTGGCCCCCCTCCCGGCAAGAGCCGGGGACCTCCAGCCTGTGTGGGACGTGCTCCAGCCCTCCTACAGGAGCTTGTACCAAACAGTCTCCTGGTTCCAAGCACCTCGGGGTTGTGACTTCAAGGCAGATCCCAAGTCCCTGCACAAGTCCCCCTCTGGGGCTGATCGTGTCTGACTGCAGCCTGGGGAAGTGGCCCGAGGACCCCATGCTGACCAGCTGCCATGGCGTTCCCATCCTAGACAGCCTAGGCCTCTCTCTGGGATGTCATAACTCAGAAATGAGCCCTCGACTTGTGCTGGGCTCAGTCACCTTATGCTTTCAAGCAGAGATGCAAGGGAATCCCAGTGCCCATGTCAACTCTGGGTTCATGTCCCAGCGTGGCCACACGATGGCTAGATTTGGTGCCTCTCAGGACCGGCTCATGGGGGTAGGGTGAGGACTGGAAGAAAAGACAAGAGCCAAGTGTCGGCACCACCCGCCCATGTAGACCTCCACCCATCCTAGAATGACTTGGTGAGGGACTGTCCGTGTCCCACCTCCTGCGGGAAGCAGGCCCGTGTCTCAGTCAGCAGAAGACACAAGAGTGGCAGGGGGCGTGACATTCCGGTCGCCAGCCGGCGCGGCTGAGGCCAGGACCAGAAGGGAACTGCCAGCGCCTCCCCAGGTCACTATGCTGTCTCTCGAGGCTGAGCTCTTGGGAGGCCAAGCTTCGAGGGAGAGGGTGGGCAGAGCGGAGAGAGGAGGGTGAGGGGTCCATCCGGGTCCACTGTGGTGGGGGATGGGGGCGGAAAGAGCAAGAGCTGAAAGGGGAGGGCTTGGGGGGGAGAAGGTGGGGGCAGACGTCTCCAAAGCAAGGGGGAGGGACCACCAGCGTCGAGAGTCATGGTGTCAAAGCAAGAATAAAAAGCTCTTCACAGATTCATTCCACAAACGCTGATGGGGTTGGGGCAGGGTTGGGCACATCCTCCCTCCAGGGGCACGTTGGCGCACACGGAAGTCCTAGAGCTTATGTTCTAGCAGGGAAGAGAAATCCCAGAAAAGTCAGCCCACGAGTCAGATAACTTCAGACACCATCAGCTCTGAGAAGGCAAGTGTGGTGACACAGCGGGAGGCGAGGGAGGGATGGCGGCGGCTGGGGCGGCCTGGCCAGGAACGGCGACTCGAGGGAGGGCGGTCCAGCAGGGGGAACAGCCCTGAAAGTTCCTGACCAACCCTCCGAAGGGCAGCCAGCGATGGGGAGGAGGACTTCCAAGGAAGTGCGAGCCCCAGGGCAGACGGCTTGTGCAAGGCCAGGTGTGGTCATGCCACACTGTTTCCGGGGTCTCCCCTGCTGGGTTCTCAACCTGAAGGCCACACGCTGGGGGGTGCAGGTGTTTGTGGGGCTTGGAGGTGACAGAATCAAATCCTCCCACGCCGAGCCCCGCTGGCACACACAGGGACACTGACTCTGGACCTGCGTGTTCTCTGCACTCAGGGTCGTCCTTGGTTTCCGTGGCTCCTGTATCTCATTTCACCCACGGTCCCTCCCTTTCTCCCCAGCTCCCGGCTCAGACCCAGCAGAGTTGCCCGAGACGGTCTTCCCAGACAGCGGGAATGTCCTGGTTCTGTGCCGTCCGCCAGTGGCCACCAGCCCGTGAGGTCCTTCGGCGCTGGGAAGCTGCACCGAGGCTAAGGAACTAAAGCTAACTGATACCATTTCAACTAATTTTGACTTACATGGCCACTTGGGGCCAGTGCCTATAGTTTTGTACAGAGTCCTAGTATGCTGAAATTCAGAAGGTCCATAGTTTCAAAGAGTCGCTTTGCAAGTTCTTTGTGATTTCTGAGAAACGTGCCAAGGCAAATCACTGTTGCCAAGGTTGATAAGTTGTCAAGGTCGATAAGTGAGGACACTTCTTCTCAAGGAAAAAAAAAGGGCCCCCTCTGAGGTTGGCCAAGTGGGATGTGCAGAAACATTATCAGCTCACCTGTTTGGCCCAAACATGAAAATCTTGCTTCTTCCGAGTCTGAGCAGTAATCGCCAGAGATGGTTATCTCTGCACGTAGTCTGAGGGGTGCTGGCTTCATGAGGGCTTCTCTGATGAAAAGGCTTATTGTTGAATAGCCCTGGAAGTCAGGTCCCCCCACCCCCTTGCAGGTCCACACACGCCATCATCATGAGCGGTCCTGCCGTGGCGGCTCTGAAAAATAGTGCCCCAGTTAGCACTCTTCCAGAGTAGTCAACCTCAGAAACCTGCGTGTGTGTGTGCATGTCTCTGTGCGTGCGTGTGTGCACGTGTGTGCACATCAGCATCCCAAGGAACTAGAGAAACGGACTCAGGGTTAGCACATGGACATGGAGTTGGAGTGGGCAAACAGTGTGGAATCTACCGTTTATTCCGAGCTGTGGCCTTGGGAAAGCCGCTGAACCTTTCTGAGCCTCCTTCCTCTCCTTTGAAATTGGAGGATAATATGCGTGTACCAGGCTGGTGTGAGGATCAAACAACAAGGTGTGTAGACACACGGCACAGTGCTGGGGCCGAGCGTATCTTTCCAGATGGTTGGCGGCTGTTGCTTTGTGGTCATGGAGGACTGCTGAGTGGGCCCCTGGAGAGGCGAACGGTGGCCCAGGAGAGCTGCTCCCTCTGAGACCCTCCAGCGCCACCTGGGTGGGCGAGGGGCACCTTCTGCCTCCCGGCCCATCTTCACCACATGTGCTGCCCTGCAGCCGCCCCCCACACCCAGCTCCCTTGGCCCAGAGGTTGAGCAGACCCCACTCCAGACCCCATCCACGCACAGGACCCTCCCAGCTCTGCATGGCCCAGCCTCGGCCCCCTCTCCACGTGTCCTGCAAGTAGACTCCCTCCCTGTTCTGTGGACACACAGGGGACACGCTGCCTCGGGAACTGGCCCTTGTGGGTCCCTTCCGTACAGATCCCTGTCCACATGGGTCCCCTTGGGTCCCTGGGCCCTTAGGAAGTGTGTCCTTCCCGACCCACCGACATATCCTGGCACCCTGCGAGCCCCCTCACTCTCCCCGCCCCACACCACATCTCTTTTCTCCACCTCTGACATTCGAGGCCTCGTTCATGTGCTTGCTCGTGTTTTCTCCTATCTTTTCCCACCCAGTGGAACAACCACTTCATCAGGAGCCGAGATTCTTGTCTCTCTCATTCTTGGCTGTGACTTGATGTCGGGAACAGTGTCTGGTGCATCGCACACACGCAATGTGCACTTTGAGTGAAGAATGCACAAGCCATGTGTCATACTGTGACAGACCCCATGTGGGCCTCTGGGCGCCGTGGACCCCTTGCTGAGGAAAAAACACACACTTCCAGGCTGCATTCCGTGGTTTTTATTCATGTTTTCCGGGACCCATCAAACAAAAAAACATATTTTGAGAAATATAATCTTTCATAAAACAGAAATTCTCAGTCTGGACTTAACACAGCTTACAGGAAAGGTCTCTGATTTAGAAAACGTCAATTGCCACAGATTGTCAACCCAGAAGCCAGATGGGAAGGAAAGCAGGAATTCTGCAGACAGCAGCGGAGGGATGGATCCCAGCACGGACCTGTGGGTCTGCCCACGTCAGACGTGCATAGGACATGGTCGCTGTAAGCTCCGACGCTGACGGCTGAGAGGCAGAAGCCCAGTCAGCCCGGCACGGCACGGCCTCGGTGTCCCCGTGGAACACACGGAGACCCAGACAGCCCTCATCCTAGACGGGCCCACACATGGTCCCGGGGCACACAGGAGGCACGACAAGTGCTTTTTGCTTTAGCTACAGAAGAATAATATAATCGCCTTCCCTCTCACTGGTTGGCCCGCTCTCTCCCTTATACAGTTGAAAACAACCCGCGTTAAGACGAAAGTCTGACTTGCATGACTAGCCTTATCAAAAGATCGCACAGTGTTTTTCAAAAAGAAAAAAATAATAAAACCCAATCCCAGATACTAAAACTTAGAACAGCTTTACACTTAAATAGCAATTTGCATCATATAAACACATGTGTCATCCTCATTGGTTGAAACAGGTCAAAGGCTCGCCACTGGCCTGTCGTGCCAGATGGTCTCACGGTTCCCTGGAAGGCAGCACAAGGCTGCCCAACACGCACCGGCCCATGGAAGCAGACGGCCTGTCCCGGGTTCATGTCAGTGTGGGCAGGAAGGCGAAACAGAGTCTCACAGTGAAATGTCCGCAGATCGCGTGTCCTTGAGGCTTGGCTGCCGTGCTCCTATCCCAGGGAAGGAAGGAATCACTTCCCAGTTTAGACACAGCCTCCCAATCAGAGGAATCTGCCAGCAGACATTCATTCACTCACTCATTCATTCATTCACTCATTCCTTCAACAAATACTTAAAGCGTGCTTGCCCCATGCCAGGCCAGGGGAAGTATGGTAAGTGCTGTCTTCAAGGAGATTTCCTTCCAGCCAGGCTGGCCCTTCGGGGAAGGACCAGAGTGTCCAAGGGAGAACTCGTGACCCGGGTCTGCTCTGTCCCAGGATACGTTCAAGGAGCTGGGGACACGTGCCTGGGAGCCAGGACCATGCTCACGTGTGACCCAGCCAAATGTCCAGAAGCCTCTGAGGAACCGAGCATGGTGAAGCCCTAACAGCGCCCTTCCTGCCTCGGGTCTCCATAGCTGCTCATCAGAGGAGCCCCCAGGCTAAGCCCAAGCTCTTGGGGCCTCGGGCGACGGTGTCTGGTGGCCACGGGGACACCTCTCCAGGGAGAAGCTGCGTGTCCCCCTCAGAGCAGGGCTCATCCAGGGACTCTGCTCCCCTTCAGCACCATGGGGGAGGCGCCCTGCACACTCCCGGGCTGGCACAGCGCAATGGCCCGGCGTCCATTGAGGCACAAACAGCACGTAGACAGCGCAGCAAGCCAAGCGAGACGACTGGGATGAGCTGAGAATGGAACCCTCCAACCCGATTAAACAGGAGCGCGGGGCCAAGAAGCCGTCACTGTTAGCGAGCAGCATGGCCCGCGAGTGGCCCACAGAGCGTTCTCGTCAGGGCTTTGCATCATCGACTCCCCCAGGACCACTGTCCATGGAAAGGAGGGTTGCACAAAGAGCCGAGGCCAGCCTGGGGGGGACAGAGGTTGACAGGCTCGAGGAGGGGAGCAGGGGCGGGGGGCACCACGGGCAACCAACAGGCAGGGCCAGGAAGGCACTGAAAGCGGCATAGGCATCCTGAGGACGTCACTCCACCAGAGGCCCAGGCCTCTACGCATCCCCCCAGCTCAGACACCTGGACGCTTAGCTCGCTCTACGTGACTGCCGGGTTCCTTGGCCCTGCCTGGAAAGCAGCCGTGACCTTGGAAAGCGGTGGGATGTCTGAGTTGCCTTGTCCTGCCCTTTGCTGTGCCCTGAGATCCTCAACTCCCCCGGTAACTGCTACTTGGCGACACCAGGTCACACCCTTGTGGAGCCCACCAAGACCGGCAGAGATAAAGACGGACTTGGCTGTATCCTTGAAGTTCATTCAGGGCTGCTCCTAGGCCACCGCCAGGATGGTTCTCATTTCAGCGACAACAAACCCTTGATTCTTCTGGCTTCTGGCCTTCCGAATGCATGACAAAGCCACGGCCAGCTTGGAACACGGTTGTTCCAAGGGGGTGAGGGGGTGGGTGCTCTGTCGGCTGAGGGAGAGCACCTCCCACCCCGCTATGTGTCTCCAGCCGTCCATCACAGCTCGAGAAGGAGGGGCAGGGCCGAGGAGCAGCCCAGGACGGGGGAGACCCGGCAGGGCTGCAAGGGCGGGGCGCTCAGACCATTTCCAAAGCGCCTGGGACTCCCGCCCCAACCACACAGCCCAGGGAGCAGTCTCCAGGGACCCAGACGGGCCCTTCAGGGAGGTGCTGGCGCTGTCAGGTGACAAGGGCTCCTGAGCTGAACTTTCTGCTTGCCTTTTTATTCCTTCTTTCTTGCCTTTTTTCCCCTTAATATTTCTCTGAATGCAAGCTAGGCAACAAGCCGTATCCCAGGATGAGTCCAGGTGAGACAGGAAAGGGCGTCCCGCAGAGGAGAGATGCTGAGACCGAGTCCCCCAGAGAGGCCTGTCCCCAAAGGTCCTCCTCAGTGTCCCTGCAGTAAAGCTCAACCCCGGTGGAAGTGTCTTCTCGGGTGGCTCCGGCCACGCTGTGACACTCAGCTAGCCTGACTTCGGCACTCACCTAGACATCTCAACCCACAGCCCCCGAACATGCTGGAAACCAAAGACAGGCTGACCTAGAAGTCCTGCCCTGCTTCACTCTGGGGGCTGAAAGACCTTGCACGCCTCTTCATTCTGAGAACCCGTCACCACCTGCATCTTGACTGGCCAAACTCAACCTGGAGGACGTTTGGTGGTGTCTGGAGTTGTCACGCCAGGGGGTGCTTCTGGCGTCCAGTGGGCAGAGGTCACAGGTGCTTCCAAGCTCCTCACGAGGGTGGGACACCTTGCGACAAAGCAGGAGCCCGCCACAGTGCCCGTCGTGCCACAGAGAGACCCAGGACACAGGCCAACAGGGCGAGGCAGCAGACACTTCCCCACCACCTCCCCGCCAGCTTGTGCTGAAGCAGTTGGAACAAACACAGCCGAGGCCGGGCCTCTCTTGGACGCCAGCCAGGGAGGAAGGAGGGCTGGCCTGAGCGAATGCCCCGAGTGAGCACCGGGACCCCGAGATGCTTCCCGCCGACTTGAACCAAGTCCTGCAAAGGTGCAGCCATCACAGCCCACCGTGGACAGCCCCACTCTCCACTCACCACACCCCAACGTCCAGGCTGAGCCTCCCAGCCGCCTTCTGGTTCGTCCCACCCACCCGAGACCCTGGGTTCACCCTACACCCTCGCCCACCTCTCCTGACAAGGCCGTGGGGTCTCCCGTGTGGGGTGTGCATTGCCTTTTGCATACAAAAACATTTAATGCCCTCGGATTTTTCCTTTCCCTTCGCGAGAAGCATGAGGCCACATGCCCCGTCGCTCCCGCCGAGGAAAGAACTTCACAACAGAGGCAGAAACGTATCACACCCTCGATGGCGTCACGGTCCACAGAGAGCTGTGTGCGTCTGTTCCCCAGATAGGACATACTTCAAAGTAACAACATCATGTTTTATCAGCTGTATTGCGCCTTCTTCCCATTAGCAGTACATGAATTTCAGAGAAGGGTGGTCTTCGGCAGGCCTGTGTCCAGGCATCTGGGGGCTGTGGTCGGCGGTGTGTCCAGGTCGGCGTCCGCACGCCGGCGGCCTCAGTTCTCGTCTTCCCTCCATCCCCGGGCGTTCTTCCCGAACTTGTACACCAGCCTCCGCCCGTCCACGCGCTCCAGGATGTCCCTTTTGTAGTAGTACCTGCAACGGGGGACACGTGAGGCGGCGGCCGTTCGGCCGGGAGCCACGGCCGCCGAGCGCGCCACTCACCGCATGGCCCGGCTCAGCTTCTCGTAGGTCATGCTGCTGTTGTTCTTCTTCCGGCCCCAAAGCTGGGCCACGGCCTCCGACTTCAGGAACCGGAAGACGCCCTCGGCCCGGTCTTCCCACTTGATCAGCCCCGGGTTCTTGTCTGGGTTCAGG
>CAUYQG010215829.1:0-23593 GCA_963574415.1 Tarsius wallacei | reverse complement strand
AAAAAAGATGCAACGACCTTCAAATGATTCAGAAAATGATACAATGTGTTCCTGTATATGTGTATACATAGACATAGAAAAATACATATACATATATACACACATAAATATATGTGTGTATACATGTAAATATACATATATGTGTATATATATATATGTACACACACACGCACACACACACAGAAAGAATAACAAGCATACACAAAAATGTTTCGTTCAGGTACCTTTGTTGGTAAGAGGTGTCTCCCCATCCCCAGACAGATACCCACCACCATTAATCCCATCCCCCTCCTTCCTTCTCCAAATCTAGCAACCTTACTCTAACTGGTCTGTTGTCCTCTAATTTCTGATTGTTTCAGTCTTTTCTTCACACTCCTGCTAGAATTTTTTTCCCTAAAATATGGGGATAATGTATTGCAGAACTAATGACAATTCTCTGATAGCTCCATGCTACCTAGAGAAAGAAAATCCAAACTCTTTAGTAGGAATGAAAGAATATCACTACTCTGGCTCTTTCTGGTTTCAGCTTACATGGTTTCATTAATCTATATAGGGAAAATCCCCCAGCCTCAAACATATCAATACCTTTTTTCTAGAGTCTTTTTATTACTCTCATGATTTATTAATATTCAGATTGAAAAAGGAGCCTTAGAGATGCAAATTATGCTAATTGGCACATTCGCTTTATTTTGAATTTTTTTGCTTTTTGTTCATTCCATCACATAGAAAAAGAGGAAAACAAAAATGATCTTGAATTCGCTGGATATGTTGGACTCCTCAGATGAATGTAACATTGAACACACACTTGGAACAGAGAGAGAGACAGAGAGGAAAGTGGACTCTCACAGGGCCACATGCACCGGATGAAAAAACTTGGATACAGGGCAAGAATTTCCCAAAATGATTGGATCATTATTACCAAAAACTCACCATAACAACAAGAAACAAAAAAAATGTTTAAGCCACATTGTTTGACTTGGAATCTTTCCTGCCTTTTTTTTAAAAAGAAATATTTGCCACACAGAGAGGACAGACTCACAGACGTGAACAGGACAGGAAGGGACTTCGGAATGGAGTTGAGAAGAGGGCGGAAGAGAGAGGGCTTGGGAGAGGGGAGGGTGGGGATATGGAAAGCCATTTCTTAAAGTTGAGGCAAGTTCTTGGTCAGCCTCACATTCTTCTTCTTTACCCTCACCCTGCCAGGCACTTTCCTTAGGTTTGGTTTTATCTACAGCTTCCATCTTCTCTTTGGCTTGACTGCTCTCCCCAGTCTCCCTTGGAGGCTGGGATGTTGCCTTGGCAGCAGCGTCCTCTGCAGCAGGGGTGGTGGCGGCATCAGTGACAGCAGCAGGCATATCGGCTTTTTTAGGCTCCTCCTTGGCTGGGATATCTTGGCCTTGGGAGGGCAAGTTATCAGTGAAAGCTTTAGTGGCACTTTCTGTCTCAGCTGAGTCAGTCTTCACTTCTGAGGGTGTAGGAGCTTGGTGGGCTACCTGCTCTGTGGCAGCATCAGGGGCATCCTCTCGTTTCTCCTCGGAAGGAGTTTCTCTTGCTTTGCTGGTCTCATCAGGTTTGGAGCCAGTGGCTGAGGCTGCTTCAGGATTAGGGGAGCCTTCTCCCTGCATTTTCTCCATCCCATCATCAACAGCAGTTTCATCCTTCTCATTCACCTCAGTCTCAGCAGTTTAGGCACCCTTCTTCTCTCCTTTAAGCCTTTTCCTTGTTATGTGTCTACAATAGTTCGTCTAAATTTTGGTAGTGGCCTTATGAGCTTTATCATCTTGACACCATCTTGTTCAATCTTTTGGCTCTCATCAGTTTTTTTCAATCTGTTTAGTGCTTCTCACACAGCACAGCATGGTTGTATCATCCTTTGCCTTCTTCCTGCCTTCTCTACTTTCCTCCAGCCTGTTTTCAAAATGACTTAGCTTGGAATTCTCCTCTTCCCTTAAACATAATTCATGCCCATCTTTCCAGGCTGAGTTCAAATACTGTCTCCTTCATGAAGGTTTACCCTAATCCCTCCACTGCAATTACCCACAGCTTCCTCTATACATAATATTTCACAGCATTTTCATTCCGTTATAGCTTATTTCATTCTCCCTTACAGTTAGATGTTACTTGTGGACAAGGGCTCTAAGTAATTTTTATATAAATAACAACAGAGATATATTGAATCTAAATTCTTATTCGGCACTGTTTTGAGTGCTTTACATGTTTTAACTCATTTGACTAGCAACTCTGTAATTTAGGTACCATTATTCCTCTCGATTATATTCTCCATTTACCCTATCTCAGGGCTTTATATTCAGTAGGCATTTCTTACTTTTTAAAATTGATTGAAGATGCTTTTATTTGGGATAATGTACTTCTTTGGGCGCATTCAAATTAATTTTGCCATCACAGTCAATACTATTTCAATTAGTAATTAATAATCCGCTTTGTTACAGAAAAAATTAAAGATGACTTAATTTCTCATATAAAGACAATTATATAAAATAATTTACAGAATAATTATTTAATCTCATATAAACGCACTGAACATGGTTGATTTACTATGAAAAAAATAAAAATTCATATATATTATGAAAAAATGATAAAAAAGAGAAAAAACAAATTAGATTGGCATACTAAATGTTTATTGCAACTTTTTAGGGGGGAATTAAGATTTTCTAGGAATTACTTAATAAAATGAGAGTTAGTTTGAATTCTCATTATTTAAAGGAAATGAGCTCTAGGCCTTCAAATATACAAACCATTTCAGAGTCAAGGTAAGGATATCCCTAAATGTGAGATTACATAATTTTACTTGATATTCACAATTTTTCTGTTATCAAACAGATCATTATAGAAAATGAGTTAGCACTACACAGGTGATGTGCACAATACAATCTGAGGTTGGTCATGCAACCCTGAGCTGGATGATTATAAAAAAGGTGAAGTGAGAGAAATAAATAGCCAGTGCTGAAGCCTAGACTCAGGAGATCTGTTTGTCCTGATGCACTGATACCTTTGCTACTAAGTTCAAAGGTAGACACAGTTTATTTCCTGTTTTACTTCCAGATGTTGCCTGTGCTTTTCCAGTCACTCAGCAAAGAAGGCATGTGACATTTACTCACATTTCTGGAATGACATCAGTTAAATAACTGGGGCTCTTGTTGACTAAAAGGATAAATTTGGGAGGTAATAAATTTCTTTCTTCTAATTTGTCTTTGGATATTTTACCAGCTCTACTTATTTGCTTGCTCTATAATAATTTGAAGAAAAATATGTCCATGAACACTTTTCTTCTTATTGTGTTTGCAAACATATTAGGAAATAAAGAGTATCATTAAAGTATTAAACTGTTTCTTTCTTAGCTTCCCATAACAAGAGTCATGCAATGGTGAGATATCCATGAAAACAAATGACTCACCTTGATGACTGTTTTTCGGGGAAGCTAGGACAAAGGAGTTGCTTTGTTTTTAGCTTCTCTCCCACTGTCTTTTCAGTCATGCCCATGGAGGGAGAAATGGAAGGAAGGTATTATGGCATTTTGTCTTCACAGCATGCCAAGACTAGCTCTCTGCAGGATGATTCCAGCAGGGTTAGCTTGAAGCACGGGTGAGCACCACAGGCTTTTACTCTTTCCTCAGAGCTCAAATTTCATTGAGCTCTGAGGAACAATCTTATTTCTTCAGGAATAGGTGTTGGCCTTGGATCTGCCCCCAGGGTCAACAAAGTTTGTACAAAATGTACCTACCCATAGTGAAGTAAAACCTCAGATTCCCATAACTGGTAGTGTCCATGTATGGAGTGCATAATTTCCTCTCTCCATCTTTGAGGAAGACTATTGATAAACCTGATTCTACTGTTCCACATTCTGTACCAATGACAGCTCCCAGGATGTCCCATCTTTAAAAAAAAAGAGAGAATCATTAAGCATTAGAACATTAAATCAAAATATAAAGTATAACATTTTATTTTTAATGAGAAATATTTACTTAGTAATGAATAATTCTGAAATAAAAATATAGTACTACAAATTTTAGGTAATGAATTAACTTTAAATATATTAGATTCACAGTGATGGTTTTTAGAAGAGCAATCAACGTTATGTACAGGGTATCTATCTACTTGTGATCAGAGTCATGCTCCAGACTGAGAAAGTCTTTATTTTTAAAAGTAATTATAGTTGAATTGGAAAATCAAATTTGAACTAAGGAAACAGTGACCTATAGAAGACTGTGTCATAATGTAAATACTTGTATGGTGTTTCACATATTAAAAATGTTATAGAATGAAAAGCCACAAGAACTGGCAAAAGTCTAGTGAGTTTTCCAGAAGGAGATGGGATTTAAACTGGGTCTTGTGAAATAGGTATTTGAATATTCAAAAGAGAATAAAAATAACTAGCTTTTATCAAGTGCTATGTGCCAGATCCTTTCCTAGGCCTTTTATACATTAAACTTGTTTAATTATCTCACAGTAACCGTATGAGATAATCACCATTACTACCTAAATTTTAGATGAAAAAACTGAGACACAGGAGTCAAGAACAGCTAGCAAAATTTGGAAACAGCATTCAAATCCACACAGTCTTATTCCAGAGTCTATGTTTCTATCAAGGACATATACTGTGTTGATGAACTCACATGAGAATAGGCTGAGAAATGGGAATGACCTTGACACTATTAACAGTGTAGATATCAACAGACCCCAGTAAAGGGTGTGTATTAGGGAAGAGTAAAAAATATGTTTGAAGAGTGAAGTGGAATCAATTCATAAAGAGTTCAGCAAGAGAGGAGTTCAGAATCCATGCAGTAGATACTCAGGTTGATACTTTCTAAGTGCAAATATTATTATTATGTCTCTTCTTTGTTTAAGATATTTTGGTGGCTTCCTATTGCCATCTGGACAAATTCCAAACTCCTTAATGTAAAACACGGGGTCTCTTGGCCTGCCACAAAAACACATTTTTGGGTCAATCTCTCTGGCTACTCCACACTTCTCTGTCTTGTTACAAACTCTTTGGCCATATAAAGTGTATTAAAAGTCACTAAAACATTCTCTGTCAGGCTTCTATACCTTTATTCGTTGTCTTCTAAACAAACTCAGGGGCATTCTTCAAGATGTCTTTTAAATGCCAAACACCCTTATGTAAGCCAAACTCCCTAGCTCCACCACCCCATCTCAGAATAAGTTAGATTCTTCCTTTTGATTCCACTTTTCGCAGTACATTGCCATTATTTCTTTATATGCTTTTCTTTATCCCTAAGGTGTCAACTCCTAAAACAAGATCTGTGTTCATGTTCATGTTCTTAGATCCTAGCCTAGTGTCTAATACGAAGTAGATACTCGATCATCCTTGTTGAATTATGGAAGCATTAAATGATTCCAGACCCAAGCTGGGTGCGGTGGCTCAAGCCTGTAATCTCAGCACTTTGGGAGGCCAAGGTGAGGGGACTGCCTGAGCCCACGGGTTCAAGGACAGCCTGGACAACTTGGTGAGACCTCATCTCTACAATAAAAATCAAAAAATTAGCCATGCACGGTAGCTCATGTCTGTAGTTCCAGCTACTTGGAAGGCTGAGGCGGAAGGATCACCTGAGCCCAGCAGGTTGACGCTGGAGTGGCTGTGAGCATGCCACTGCACTCCAGCCTGGGTAATGGAGTGAGATGCCAGCTCAAAAAAAAAAAAAAAAGAATTCCAGACCCAGAGAGTAAATGAAACCTCACCCAGTGCTCTGCCTGAATCTCATCCTCACTTCCCTTGGCTTTCTGTAGCCTCCTCATCCTTGCCCTGTCCTATGAGACAATTCACGCCCTTGGCACAGAGCAGGAAAGCAGCCCCTTCTGCCCTCTGACCACATATCAGGCAGGTCTGGTCATCATGTCCACCCTCATATAGGTGATCTGATCTTTCAAAGTTCCCTTATACCTGGCCTTAATGCTTGGTGCCACTATAGCTGTCCAGCTCTTGCTTTGGTACCCTATCATGTTAAAGTCATAGTTCTGATGGTGCAGACTCTTCTGCCCCTTAAATCTTCACTATACCATATGCCCATATAGAGCCAAGTCCTAGAAGCCTGGCCTTAACTTCTCCATCAGTGTTACTTCCAGGTGCACACTTTCAATGTCCAAAACATTCAAGGGGGTCTTTAGGTTTAGGTTTCTTTCTTTTCACTGATTCACAGGCCTAAATGAGTGGTCTTCTATAGAGTACTGGCCGTTCATCCCCTGGCCTTTTGTTGCCTCTTCCCTTACCTATTTCTCTATACCCTACCAATCTGTTTGATTCCTTTCCCATCACCTTCTGAAGGCTGACTCATATGTTGCCAACCCAATTCCTGATTGTGTCAGTGAGAGAAGTATGACAAATAGCTCAATGGTCAGAACAGAGACTGTTTTATTTGGGGGTAGGGGATGATCACATACTTTTTTTTTTTAAGAGACAGAGTCTCACTCTGTGACCCAGGCTGTAGTGCAGTGGCATGTTCATAGTTCACTGCAGTCTCCAACTCTGGGCTCAAGCAAGCCTCCCATGTAGCTAGGACTACCACCGTGCCTGGCTAATTTAAAAAATTTTTTTAGAGATGGGAGGTGGGGAGACGGTGTCTCACCACATTGACCTGGCTGGTGCCGAACTCCTGGCCTCAAGAGATCCTTCTGCCTCAGCCTCCCAAATTGCTGGGATTATAGGCATGAACCACCATTACCAGCGGCCAGAAACTTCTGACAGACATTTAGGTAATTTCCATTTTTCTCAACTGTTGCCTGTGAGAGAAATGAGACCTAATGCCCTAAGGCACCCACTGTATTAGCAAAAATTTTTTTCTCCTTTGTTTCTACAATGGTACTAGCTGTGTTCACCTTAGGAAAATTAAGTAATCACACAGATGATTCTGTGTTCTGGGATCCTCACAGGAATCTCAGTTGAGAAAGGCTGCTAGGGAATCCATCTGGAAGTGGAGTTGCTGGGCAATATGGTACTTCATCATTACTCTTCAAAATATTTGAATAAATGTATGTTCCCACCAGGAGGGTATAAGATTCTTGCCATTACTTGGCCTTGTCAAGTTTTTACAATTATCCTATTAGGTGGGTATGGAAATTTTATCTCACTTTTGCATTTGTATGATTACTAGTGAGGCTGAACATCTTTTCACATGTTTAGTGGTCAGTTGGGGCTACTCTTCTCTGAGTTTCCTGTTTATGTCACTCTTTTCTTATCTTAATCCCTTATGACTTAAATTCTTTCTATATTCAAGGTAGTGATCTTTTCTTGGCTATAGGCATCACATTTTTTTCACTTTGTTTATGTGTCTTTGGATGTACAGAAGAGTTGTAATGTTAATATAGTAGAATTTATCTATCTTTCTTTATGGGTTGTGCCTTTCTTACTCTGTGTAATAAATGATTCCTTACCCTGAGTTTATAGAAATAGTCCTTTGTATTTTCTTCTGAAAGTCTTAAAGTTTTTCTTTTCACATTTAGGTGGTTTTAAGTCACCTGAAATTAATTGTGGGGTAAGGAATGAAATTGAGACCCAGTTTTTAAAAATATAGATAACCAGTTGTCCCAGAACCATTAACTATTTTCCCCAATTCTTGGTAATGCCACTTATGTCATATAACAATCTTCTATAAATGTGAGGCTGTTTCTGGGCTCCTTCTTTTTTTTTTTTTTTTTTTCCCTGTTAGTCTATATGTCTATTTTTGTGTCAAAACCAAACTGCTTTAATTACTACATCTTGATAGCTGAGCTCCCCTTTTCCCCCAGCCACACCTTTTACTTCTTCACAGCTGTCTTTGCTACCCCTGCCCTTCTTTAAGTCTTTCTAATGAGTATCAGAATTGCCTTGTTGAGTTCTGTGAAAAATCCTGCTTTGAGCTTGACAAGAATCCACTCTCTCTGTTGTTACTAATACAAAAAGAAGTTATCTATTGAATTGTTGCTCTTTTGAAAATAATCTGTCTTTTCCCTCTCGTTGCTTTTTTAAAAATTTTCCTTTGGTGTTTGGAAAGTTTATTGCACTGTATGTAGGTGTAAGTTTATTTTATTTATCCTTTGGAAACTGGGCATGCCTTGCAATTTGAGAATGCCTTGCAATTTGAGAATCCATATCTTTAACATTATCCGGGAAAATGTAAGCCACTATCTTTTTAAATATTAACTCTCTTCTGTTCTTTCTAGAACTTCTACTGAACCTATGTTAGAATTTCATGTTCTGTTCTCAATAATGTCTCTCACTCTTTCATTAACCTTTATTTCTTTATAAGCATTATGTGTTTCTTAGATCTAGCTCTAGTTCGGAATACTAATTCTTCAGTTCTATTTTTTACCTTTATAGGGAATATTTAATTTTCATGACTGTGTTTTTTATTTTTAAAAGTTTTCTTTGGTACTTTTTAGTATCTACTTGTTCTTTTCTTATAGTACCCTATTCTAAA
Organism: Tarsius wallacei; assembly: GCA_963574415.1. Classification (NCBI taxonomy): domain Eukaryota; kingdom Metazoa; phylum Chordata; class Mammalia; order Primates; family Tarsiidae; genus Tarsius; species Tarsius wallacei. Next base: position 15,161 of record CAUYQG010215829.1, on the reverse strand, counting down.
ATGACATAGGTTCCTTTTGGAAAATGTTTCAAATCATTCAATCATATTTATCTCTTATCTCTCTCATGTTTCTCTTTCATATCAATTAGAATGCACTTATTCTTCTGTTTGTTATATTTGCTGACTGCCCTTTTTGGTGAATTATAAAATCACACAGTGAATAATTTGTGACTTCATCTTCAATGGATTTATTTTCAGTGTGACTTCCACGCACTTCGTGTAGTAGAAAGAGTTGTACAAAAGGTTTTTGCATTTGTGTTTGTGAGCACTTTGGAACTTCCCTGGTCTTGAATTTCTTTTTATGTTAATTTCTCAGTTTATAATATTCTCACCACCCAGATGAAATGAATGTGACTTTTATATTTGTTCAGAGCTGTCATTCTCCCAGGAGCTTTCTCCCCCACCTTGAGTCAATGAGAGGAATTGTTATCCTAATTACTTCTTTATGGAGGAGGATCTCTTCAGAGACCCAGATTTATATAAGAATATCAGTTGTAGCTGCCATATGCTAAAGATCCTGTGTGGGTATTTTTAACCTTAATCCTCAGCCTTAGATTATACATAAGTCTGGAGCACTCTGAACTATCAAAATTCAGCTAAAAGCTTGTTATTCAGCTTTTCCGTTTCCCTTGCTTCAGGCATCTGCTCATTCTTTCCCCTAACCTAGGGCTACATATTATTATACTTTATCCAATATTTCTATGGGTTTGTGAAGGGAAAGACATTGCATGAGCTCAGACAGCCTTGTTGTCACAATTTCAAATTTTCAGCCTGCTGTTACTATTAACAATGATGGGTCACTAAAAGAGATACACTAATTAGTTCATTTTAGGATCTCATTTAATTATGTCATTGGAATGTTAACATAAATTAAAGGACTATGACATCTTTCGGATCAGTGAGCTTCTCTTTCAGAGTAGAATTCAATTTTTTTAATGTGTTAAATAATCCATTTTTAAACGTAGGCTGATTAACTATTTTTCTTGTCTTTAGACATTCCAGTTGCATACTCCATACCCTTGGTGACTTTATATAAAAAAAGCAATTTTATAAATAAAACAACTGTTAGTTGTTGAATATTAATAGTCTTCCTAAGGTATAGAGATATATTTCCTTCCAGGAAAATAAATATGATGTTTATTAGCCATAATTTCCCCATCCAAAGCAAATATATTGACAACTTTCTCTAAGCAATATACTTAAGCTACAGACTTGGTTCTTAATGGATGGACACTAGTTTCATTAAGCAGTCAAACTTTGCGGGAAATCAGTATGTGCAAATAGCATTATAGCTACTTTAGGTAAAATGTTTAATCATTCTTGTTTTAAAAAGCATGCTATATTTATTCCTCCCACAAAGTTTTTCAACTATACTCGACTACTTAATTCTATTTTCAAAGCAAATACTATTCAGAAAAATAATTTTGAGAAACACCAAACAAATAGCATACATCTATAATACCACATTTGGCAATAGATATTGAAGGTGATGTATGAATTATTTTAAAATGTATCTTATATAATTATATGCATAAGTTTATAATTTGTATAGTTTGTTTATAAGAGGTTAATATTTCCATTTATGTTTAATATTTTTAAATATTTAATTTTTTTAGTTTTTTTTTTTGAATTTTATTTAGAGTCCATCATACTCAGTGATCTATCACAAAAGATTGAACATTTACAAACTTATTTCTCTTTAGTATTTATTTCTGGTCATGTCCAATTTGGCCTTTGTTACTCACACAACTAACTCCCTTACATTTGGAGAAAACTGAGACACCCAGAGGTAACTAGCGATATTCAGTTTCCCAGTTTGCTGTTATTTTAGTAGTTACAGTTATAAAGACAGTATTATGCTAGAATAATTATGTTAAGCCATCACAGGTTATAGTAGATTTGGGGCAAAAATCTCAGGAAATACTTATATATTTTTTAGAAGACTATATCAATCATTCAAGGAACACAAGGAATAATTTTTTGAAGCAGCTCTTAACGGCATTAGATCATTCTTAAATTAACCAGGAACCTCTCTTGACGCATACATGAAAATTTCTCACTGGTTCATTGGTCTTTTACTTGCTCCATTTATCCCAATTAAACCACTCAGCCTACTGATCCACAAAGCAAGTTACGGTTATAAATGATGCAGATGATTACTCCTTTTTGACATCTATCTGCTTTAAAGTATTTTTGAAGTGAAAAAAAAAATTAAACAGAGAAAGACAGAACTGTCATGGACTAAAAGTACTTTCTATTTAAGTAAGAATGAGATTAGCAGTCATTTTCTTTTAATTATTTGTAGTAAATGAATAATTTTTCTATATCAATCTAAATGAATTATTTTCATAACCTCTACCACAGATGGAGTGGTGTGAGATATGATTCAGACTGTATATTAATTTTTGATCTTTATTTTAAAGTCTGACATATCCAATATTACTCCCAATTATTCTTTATTTCTCCCACTCTAATAAAACGTAACAGATAAGAAGATAACAAAAGTGAAGTTATTTTCTTTAGGGGCTTCAATATTTATAATTAAATGAAGTGAAAAGTTTAGCCTGCTTTGAAGAGAAAAAAGCAAGAGAAACCTGCTATACTAAATTTTTACAAAATTTACCTTTGTAGATATCTCATTACTTTGAATAAATTACTTTACATTTATTAAAAATTCAGTAGAATCTTGTTATATCAAAAGCTAATTCTTTAATGAATTTGTATAAACACTTGTTCAGACATGGTTGGAAGCAAAGTATCTACTTCAGAGTCCCAATGGCTAAGGTTTCAAAGTTGTGGTTACTTCTGGTTACAAAAATGGTATAGTCCCTGACCTTCTCCTAATATAATAATTACTTTAAGTAAAATTATAACATAACCAAATCATGAGACCTGTCGTGACTATTTGAGGAGTCTATAATTTTAGCAATATCTTGCATGGCATGGCAATTTCCCTCAAAAGGAGAGTACTTTTCTGTGGTTTAAATTATGCTTTCCCCAAGGAAATTCAGTTCTATGTGAAGTGCATTTGAAGAAATGTCTGCCTGAAGGAGAGACGCTCTACAACACAGCAATTTATATTTATTCTTTTATGTCTAATTCTAAAATTAAAAAGCCCCTATCTTATTTATTATAAATACAGTGATATCTATTATTTATTACAAATAGAGTGAGAAGAAGTTGAAGCACAGAAAAAAGAGTTTTATAATCAATAAAATGCTTTAAGGCAACCTTGTTTCTTAGAGATAGGAAGGTCACAATAATATTTAATTTATATTTTTAAAATAAGATTTCTATTTATTTTGCCATAAAAGAGCAATATTTTTGCAACTGAAAATAACTTGAAGTTGTTAGCTGGAAAGCTGATTGTCTTCTCTATCAGTTGTTTTGGAATGCTTTCTGACTAGGATTAAATATGCTTTAATCAGCTCAGACTTCAATAATTTCAAGAATGATATATATTTTTGAAAGGTAAATTGGCAGTAACTACCCAAACTGAAATTACATACATATAGACGTATATGTACACATACACATCTATTCTCTAACTTTCCTTTTTTTTAGGAATGTATATCTCAGAAATACTTTAACAAGAATGTTTATTACAATATTTGTTTATCTACAGTGGTTCGGTTAGATTAACTGGTATATTGTCTTTTTGAAATAATGAAGGTCTATATTTATTGACTAAAAGAGACTTTCATAATATGTTAAGTTTTAAAAAATCAAGATGAAGTATAATATGTAAAGTGTGATCCTACAGTTTTGTGGGTTTTTTGATGTCATCAAAGAAAAATTTCTGACTGAATATATGCCAATGTTTTAACAGGGAAGAATAGGAATTAGAATGGGGAGACTTTTGACTTTTACGTTGCACATGTGCTTTGCAAAGAAGCAAAAAGAGTCAGACATTCAATTATATGCATTATAATTCAGAATCAAAATTTGAATTATTTTATTATAGGTTGATGAAAATATTAAGAATATGAACATAGAAAATAAAGGTCTAATTTCTTAATCAGATTTTTTCCCTACTAATATTGGCATAAAAAGCACTAAAGGTAATGGAATATTTCACATTATCTATGACATTTTTAAATTATATTGTCTAGAATATATTAAACCACCTAAAGATGGAAACTTTAGGTATGAATCTAAGATACAGAATAAAGCCTGGCTATAAGAGCCTGTATTGACCAAATTCATAAGGTTTAAAAAAATCTCATATAAATTCTCTGAGGTTGAAAAAATTCACTACATTCGTAAGGTCTCTATTTGGGATGTATGCTCTGCTATTTAATAAGGAATGTGCCAAAGGTAAAGACCCTTCCACATTCATTTATATTCATGAGGTTTATCTCCAGTACGAGTCCTCTGAAGTAGAGCAAGGTGTATACTTTGACTGAAAGCCTTTCTGCCTTCATTGCATTTATAGGTTTTCCCTCTAGCCTAACTGCTTAGATGAAGGTAAAGGATGAGTTCTATTTGAAGGCTGCCCTGCTTGCACTGCATTGCAAAGATTCTTCTCTTCAACTGGCTCACCTCAATTTCAATTTTGTTTTAGGTTTTTATTACATACATCATGTTTATTTACACTCTTGCTGGAATAACACTAATAAAGAATATTAGCTTCAGAATGGTTAGAAGGCACCTGTCTCATTAATAAGACAGTAATATAGCCTATACTAGAGATTGTTTAGAAAATAATGTATTGCCTGAGACATTACGGTCTCAATAAATGTTAGTTTCCTTTTCTCCCCTATAAAATGTAGTACTGTTCTTATTTTAAAATAAGACAAAGTGGCAATTGAAATGAATTTCTAAATTATATGAGTATTTTTACTTTGTTCATGCTAGAATTAATGAAACAACAATCTTAGATGAAGTTACAAAGTGTTATTGCTTAAACTTTCTTTCATCAAGGAGCTACTTAGCTGAAAGAAAGCTGCACTTTACTTACTTGTAGGTCTTTGGCACTGTTTAAGATTTTGGCTACTGTCTATTTGGGCTCCTAAATTTATTATTTATGTTATTTAAATTGTTAAGTGAGTTTCGCTTTAATAAGAGTGAACATGTCTGTAAAAACTAAGCCTACTTAACATAACATTAAATCAGACTGTCAAGCTACCTTCAGTTCAGTTACCCTGAATTATAAGGGTATATGTAATCCCTCTATAGCTTCGTAAGCATTTTGTGAAAAGTATTCTAGATCAGAGATAACAATTTTTCTGGATAAGACAGAGGGAATAATTTATGAAGAATAAGAAAATGCTTAAACTGCTCTGAAGAGTTTTAAAGAATTTCAAAGCCTATTTTTAATAAAAGTATCAGCTTACATTAAAGGGGCTATAAGATTGTTATCATCATTCTGTAAGCAAGTTTGGTTTTCACTGGTTATATATAAGATTCACTGATTTTCCTTCCTTGGAACTAGGATAGGGAGCCAGTTGCTGAATTCTGGATGCTCATGTGAACAACTAATTTAGGGATGGGACGCCCATTAACCAACTCAAGAATGGCAATGCCAAGAGTGAAGATAATGGTGCAAATGTGTTGCACATTAAAGAAGGGCTGAGAATTTCTATGAAGAGGTTCCAAAACAACTTCAGCATATAAAGCTTAATTTTTTTGTAATTTGAAAAATTATTGTTTTTATTTAAAAAAATATAAAAACAATTTGCTTAAAAACAAAGCAATATTAGAATCTAGGTCAAAAGGAAATCAGAACAAGGAAGAAGTAATATATGTCTTTTAACAACTTGCAATGGGTTTACTCTGGCCCATTTTAGCACTTGCATGGATTTTAAACATATCCAATTATTATTGTAACTAATATTGCTTTATTTCTTGATGACATGTTTTGCTTGTTTATTTAAAGAATAGTTTAGGTTTAATTGGACTGTTTACCTTTGTGTTTCTTTTCCATCTCATTAACTAACATTAACATAATTTTCTTTGAAGCACCACTTTGGCCATATCACATTACTGATAATAATATTTTGAATAATAATTAATTTTTAATTTGTTTGATTGTTTATTATTTGTACCATACATTGTGCAAAGTGTTCTACATGTACTGATGCATGAAATATCCTTTTTTGGCCCTTTTAATGCTTAAACCTGAATTCTATTTTATCTGTTTTTAATATGCCTCCTGGCTGCTTTTGTTACATTTATTTACCTGGTATATTACTTCCTCTTTAACTTACTTTCCTTCTTTCCTTCCTTCCTTCCTTCCTTCCTTCCTTCCATCCATCAGAGTCTTACTCTGTGGCCCAGGCCAAAGTGCAGTGGCATGCTCATGGCCACCACAGCCTCGACCTGCTGGTCTCAGGTGATCTTTCCGCTTTAGCCTTCTAAGTAGCTGGAACTACAGGCATGTGCCACCAAGCCCAGCTAATTTTTTGATTTATTGTAGAGACAAGGTCTCACCATGTTGTCTAGGCTGGTCTTGAACACGTGGGCTCAGGCAATCCTCTCGCCTTGGCCTCCCAAAGTGCTGGGATTACAGTATAAACCACCACACCCGGCTCCTCTGATTTTCAACTTCTTGTATTATTTTAGTTTGTCTCTCATAATGCACAAATATAAAGCCTATTTTTAAAAAGCACTGAGACTCTTATTTAGCAAATGAATGTAACTCACTCAAATTTATTATGTCACTGATATGTTTAGATTAGATCCTGGCAAATTACTATTTTCTAATTACCTTGTTTTTTATTTACTTTTTTCACTTTCCTGACATTTGCTGGACAGATTATACCTTATTTGTTCCGTGTTAGCCTAATGTCTTAGAATGCCTTAGTTATATAGCCTCTATCTGGCTAAACTAATTTTTAAATACACATATTTATATTTATACTTTAAGTTTTCTATTAACATAAAGTGTTAACTAAGATCTATATCCTCAACCCAAGCAAGTTAAAAACACTGGCAGTATTTTACTACCTTATTCCGCTTCTCCTCTTTTTGTCAGCCACCATCTGTACTTCTCAGGTTGAGGCCTTCTGGGTTTTAATTCCAAATTTTAATTAACAATTTTAAATAATCAATACTTATTTAAACTGAACTGCAAGTTTTACTTTTTAGTTGCTTGTATTCTTTCTTGACTATCCTGTCTTCCTCTTGGATTAATTTTTAGGAATACATCTTCTAGTAATTCTTTTGGAGAGGTTCAGGGGCAGTAAACTTTTTGAACCCTGTGTGTATAAAAAGGCTTTAATTTTTTTTCCTAATACTTGATGATTAGGAAAACATTTACACTTCAAATAATTTTCTCTCAGAACTCTAAGATAGCTGCTTCCTTAAAAAAAAAAAATTATGCTTAATGCAACCAAGGAAAGTACAATGAATCTAATCCAGAAACTTTTAGAATTTCCTCTTTTATGAGTGCTATGAAATTTCTCTCTGATGACCTAGGATTGGGTATTTTTTCATTAATCTAGTTAAACATTTTCATTCATAGCAACTATGCCTTCTTCTCTTTTTTAAAGAAAAATTTTGGGACCTTTTTTCAATTATTTATTTGAATATTTCATTCTATATATTCCCTCTGGCTTCTGAAATTCCTATTATTTCTAACATTAGAAGTACCAATTTTCTTTTCATGCTTAACATTTTTTTTCTTATAGCTAATAATAGAAGATCTCAAGACTCAAATATCCAGCTCACTAATTTGTTCTTCAGCTCTGGCTACACCGATATTCAGGAAAAACGTCCACTAAATTGGTTTCAGCAGTCACGTATGTTCATTTCTCGTATCCCTAATTGTTTTTTTCCTCATAAAATTAGTTCTAATCTCACACATGCAAAATGCCATCTTATCCCTCTGGTAATGCTAATTATATTTCTTACATAATCTCCATTTATTTATTCTGTTTTTCCATTATTTCAATATTTGCTCAGCTTAGTTTTTTAGTTTCATGCTTTAAAAAAAAATATGGAGATGACCTTTTTTCAGATTTATTGATGCTAGATCATTTGCTTAAATTTGTATCTGCTATTCTGTCATAGTTTCAGAGTAAAAATGCCCAGTGACTGTGGAAGATGTGCCCTTCGGTGAGAACTTCCATGGGGGAATGTTGCCCTGCTTCTCCATTCCAAGTATCCACATTCATTGTTTGAGACAGAAGCCTCTGCTTGGATGTGGGTATAGTGAGGGGCTTACCCATTTAGCAGCTCCCAAAGCAGTACCTCAGAGCCCCATCCTGATTCTCTGTCGATCATTCATGACCTGGAGCAATACTGAAACACCTTTTGTGTGTCTTGTTCAACATGTGTTTTGGGATATAGCTCCCTTCTTCCATCAGATCCTCTCTCTCTCTCTCTGTTTCCCACCTTCCCTGCAATCTTTCATAATCCCTGCCCAACTACGGGTCAATTTCTTGTTTTATGGGGTTGTTATAGATTCATTTGCTCATTTTCTGTCATTTCTAAGGATTTGGAACAGGTGGGAGGTAGGGGAAGACTGGAGCATGCTGTCTTGATTTAATCATTTAATATCCATTGTATCTGTGGAGTTTCTTTTTAGCATGAATATTCTGGTGACAGCAATAAAACAGATTTTTTAAAAATGTATTTGAATAGTAAAACAAGACAATATTTGAATTCGAGAAGAAAGGCAAGTATACAAATTCCATTTCACAGCAATGTGTTCTACAAAAACCTCTCCCACCTAAAGACAGCCTCAGCTAGGTGAGATACAGCAGGAGCTAATTAAATGATGTGTTTGTAAGGTTAAGCCAAAGCTCAGAAAGACTTACATAAATTATCAGTGTATCTATTAAAGTTTCTCCTTTGCTGAAGTAACAGATGTGTCTTCTTTAGAAAAAAATTTAAAAGTTTAAAATTCCACTTAAAAAATAAACCTATCAATGTTGGACGTGGGACAGACTAGTAATGTGAAAGGCAAACAGCTCTTGCATTATTGCAATCTGAGATCAAATACTTTAATTCAAACGGTAGGAAAATATGGATAATTGGGAAAGCGGTTTCCAAAAAAAGTCATAATAGCCTAGTGATTTCCTTTTCTTTCTTGACATTCATATTAAGTATTTTGGAAATATTATTTTAAAAGACTGCATTCTCTTTTTACTCTCTCATAATTCTTGTGGAAAGAAAAACATGATTAAAAGTGAAATATTATATCCACATTAATAATTTAATTTTTTAATTAAAAAAGTGAACTCAAAGCTACAGAGTTAAGTCACCTCCATTGGTCATTCTTGAATAGAGGGAGGATTTACCACCCATGTTTTCTATCTTGCTTTAGCTGATGAGTTTATAATGATAAGTTATTTGTGTGGCTGGTGGTGGTTAAAAGAAGAATGAGACAAATAAGCAAAAAACTAGGCAGAGAAAACAGAACACATCAAGAATTTCACTACCAAATTCTTAGTCTGTTTTTCTTTGTCGGTTCCTACCCTAGGTAAAAATGCTTCATGTTAGTTTGATAGTATGAAAGGATTTTTTTCTTGAATCTATGATTAAAAATTACTATATTAGCATTCTTTCTTAGACCAATAAAACAGCACTTGGGACTAGGTGGACATGGGAAAAACCCCTGCCCCCAATACACTATGGATTAAATCTGCATTTTTATCATCACCCAAAACACAGAAAATACTAGACCTCCTCATTATCCTTTTATACCTTAATGCCAACTTCAAAACTGGGCCGCCGGATGACAGCATGAGTTCAGTAATTCTGGTGGTGTGGCCTGATATCTTGAGGCAAAAGCCGCAAATAATCCCAAGGTGTGGTTGCTAGAATAATTACACCGCTTTTAGAATTTAGATGAATTAATTGTAGAGCAATTAGAGTGGCACAGGTGTTTTTGTCAAGCGCACTATTATATCTTATTGGAACAGAAGCCTGCTGACAATGTCATGGCTTGGAAGTACCAGCTCCTTAACTGTGGCCAAACCCTGATAAATCTTCAGACCTGAGAAATTTACAAAGAGCATAATTAAAACCACTTGAGTCATTTAGGAATTTCCCCTGATATTTCTTAGTGTCTGTATTAACTTTAGCTCTTTTTTCAGGTATAAATACTTTAAGTTATTTTGTTTTTATTTGGAGGAATGATTGATTTGGTTATAGTTAGTGCTCTGTGAAAACAGAATGTCTGACCTGTTAATTGGAATATATATTTTTTGCCAGCTATGTTTCTGACCTAGTACATTAATCTTCTAAACTATGCTTGGTTTCTTTTGATAGCAATCAATTCCTTTCTAAGCTTAATTCAAGAAGGGGTTTTCCATGTTTTTGTACCAAGTCTCTACAAATGTTACTAACAGAGAGCTGAATGGACTATTTATCCTTCTAAAGCATTTCTTGTGTTCTTTTATAAACAAGATTTGATGACATCATAAGCTAAAAAGTCGGGGGCGAGGGGTGTGGGCAGGGAAGCGGCATTTGTGAGAGGCAATGGCCGGGTATGAAGGCCATAGGTCAAAATAAATTTTATCTCTCTCCAAAACAGTAAGAGTAAGTGACATTTAAGACTGAGTTTTACTGGAAAGAGACAGGCACACACAGAGAGGGAGAGGAAAAGGGAAGGGGAAGTGGGAAGGGAAGGGAGGGAGGGTGGAGAGAAAGAGAGAGACAGAGGCACACCACACACAGAGATTGGGATTTATGTGTGTGTCAGAATGGTACTACTGGAGATGAAATGTCTGTCTTTTTAGCTCTGCTTTAGCAGGATGGGGGCTGGCAACACTGAGGAATCTTCTGAGTGCCCAGGGGATGTGGAACTCTCTGAAGAGGATGACTCATCACTGATACATGATGGAATTAAATAAGCTTGGAGAGATGACAGCATGGGAGTAAATGAGTTTCTTGAGCCTCAACATTTCGGATTACCTCATATATTCTCTCATATATTCCCTCATAGTCAAGCTCCACAACCAGAAAAGAGAGTTGACTGGGTGTTGCATCAGGTCCAGAAAGAACTGATAAGCTGGCAGTGAATCTTTTATCTCCAGAAGACAGATAAAAAACCAGCTATGCATTGTCAGAGCTCTGGACTCCACTAAAGATCAAAGAGGAATGGAATGAACCATTGTGTCTTCTAAGGGTTAGAAGAAAAGCAGCCTGATGCTGGGGGGATTCTGGAGGCTAAAGGAGGAGCAGTGGATGCTGGTCCCTCAAGGAGACACTGGAGCTACACTGGGCATGGAGCGAAAAGGGTGGCAGAAACCTCAGAAGACAAGGGCCTTGTGGCCTGAAGGGCTGAGCATTAGTGTTGGGCTGGGAGAGGTCACTGTTAGACCCTGAGAGGATGGGGTCACTCAGAGTTTCAGCTTCCTCCAGAGGCTTACCCTGGCCTGTGCCACAGGCTGGACCTGAGTGAAATTCCCTGAGGCAGGGGGCGTCAGGGCTGGTCCAGCTGCAGCAGAAATTTAGCATTCAGAAGGGAAAGATCCAGCAAAGGGTCATAGTAGTGGTGTGGCTCAGGCTGCTCGTCAGATTTTTCTTGTACTGGGTCTGCATGAGTTTCTTGGGCAATGCATAGGAAGCCCAAGAGAACAGTATTGGTCTTCTTGCCACTCAGGCAGTTAGAAGTTTCATAAGTTTTTTTATTTAATTTGTTGAGATCAAAGTGTCATGATTGTATCTCAAATGTATTCTGGAAGAGTTTCTCACAGTTAACAGTTAAATTATTGTTATCTTATGTTCATTATGAAATTATATTTTATGTTAATTTCATCCATCCTTGTCATAGTGTTAGAAAATACACATTTGCCTCCAATTCATACTACCTTATGGGTTTTGGTTCTCTGAATCTATTGATCTTTTTTCCAGCTTGGACTTCTAAAAGTGCTGCTCAATTAGTAGGGAATATTTTAGGGACCCAGGAGATATCTTAGGGATCTAGGACCCAGAAGAAGGCACATAGCTTAGAATTGCAAGGAAACAAACCATCCTTACTGCTTCAGGTTTCTTCTATTTCAACCTCAGTTCCATATTCCTCCTTCATAAATATCTCAAAGATAAATTTCATCTCCTGAATAATTTTTATAGATCAAAATCACATTCCAATGAAAATCAGGTAGCAGTATCTATAAATCTCAGACCCCAGTAAGACAAATGAAAATAATATCATAGTAGTGGAAAGATTCTGTGTTCTGTCAACACTGAAAAAAAAATTCCCTGTAAAAGTTGAATAAACTAACATGAGATATAAATTATTCAAGTGAAGTTAAAAAGGTATTTGCAATCACAAATTTTTAATAGGCATAACAATAGATGATTAGGATCTTTAGGATAAATGTAACCCTTTTGGCTTGTCTATGATAAGAATCATCAGTATTGATCTAAGTATGCTTTTACTATTTAACAATATACATTTAAAATATGTCCAGTGGAATAAATGTAAGTGCTACACACAGCATGGGAGATAGCAATTACTTACCCTGTAGGCTGGCTCTCAAATTCTTCTGACCATTGCTCCTGAATATCTTCTGTGGAAAGATCTACATCCCGGGTGGTGGCAAAATTGAACTCACTGCCTTCATTTCCATGGAAATAAATGGAGTTCCCATCTGACTGACAGCTATGCTGTAGATAAAAAGAGAGCATGGGGTGGCTGTTGAATTGGTTTTGTAGCTGAATCTGTCTTACTCATGTATAATTAGAGTTTTTAGAAAAGTCATTATATTATTTCCTCTATGATGGACTCTCATATCAAAAGAGCTTGTTACCTCCTTTTTTGTCTTGCTTAATTCAATTACAATTTATTTCTAACTTATTAAGTTATCACAAAAAAGGAGTCAAGAGGGCATTTAAGCTTTGCCATCTCAGCATTCAGTGTGAAACAAGAATATTTTAATTGGAATAGTTTCCCATCTTTACTACAGTCCTTATTGTGGGAATTAAATCTGATAATGACTTGTCATATATTTAAAATTCTGTGGTTATGGGCTAAATCGCATTGACCTTTTCAATATTCCATATATTTCTGACTTGCCATTCAAGTCTTTCACAATTTGTCTGTAAATGGGATATGAGTAAAATAGCCAGCTAATCAAAACATGGAATATGGAAAAGGTCAACATAAACCCAGATATGATTGTATATTCTCAGCCAGCTTTTGAGTAAAAGTTTTTGACCAGACCTAAGAAGAGCATGATGTCCTTAACAAAGAGCTGGGAAATTACAAACTTTGCTATTCCCCAAAAGAGTACTTATAAAAAATAAAAATAAAAAATTTCTTGAAATACTTTAATAATACTTTTTCAGCTTAAAGTCAACAAAGGCAAGGTCCGATTTTGGAGCCAGTAAGTGGTATTTACTTTTTAAAATTGTTATAAGTTTGTATAATATTTTTGGTAATAAGTCACATATAGAGAAATGCTTGGGGTTGAGCAATGGAAAGCTAAATAAATAAGTAAACAAACAAAAATGGAAATGCTAATAAATGAAATGCCAAACATCCTTTTTAAGTTTTATATACTCTTAAAATAAAATATAAATGAAGAGAAACAATTGGACAAAACAGTCAGCCAGACCCAGTGACTGACTGTGAGTTTTGCAGGGGAGGGATCGTGTCCATTTTGTTTCTTGCTGTTTTCCAGGTCTTAGCATATATAGGCATTCAGAAATATTTGCTGAATAGTTCAGTAAAAACATGGATGAATTTATGCATTATGCAGTGCCTTTTCAGGAAATTATTTTTTAAAAAATAAATTAATTGTGTATGTTTAACATGATTTTCTAAGATAGAAACAACCATGCACTGTATAACAACAATGTTTCAACTAACAAAAGACCATATATACAATGGTGGTTCCACAGATTATAATGGAGCTGAAAAATTCCTATTGCCTAATGATGTCGTCATAGTAACATCATAGCACATGAACTACTCATGCATTTATGGTGTTGCTGATGTAAACAAGCCTTCTGTGCTACCAGTTGTATAAGTATAGCACATACAGTTATGTATGGTACATAATACTTGATAATACATGACTTTTGGGTGTGGAGGGGGGACGAAGTATTGCTTTTTGAATATTCTCTTTATAATCTTAGTACAGTGATACATTGCCAAAGAAAAGCTGTGACACACCCTATGTAAGCAGCTACCACTCAGTAGGAGGCGGCTCAATGTTCCCTATCTCTTAGCAAGATGTGGCTGTCACTTTCCAGGCAGCAGGGTCTGCAGATGCACAGAACACACTCACAGCTACAGATAGCTTGCTCTGCTCCCTGTCATGCTAAGGAGGTCAAGAGATGATTTCTGCCTCTGCCATTTGAGTAGAACCCAATGTTTTCAAGGTTAGAAGTGATGGGAGGATGCTCTTTTAAGGATATATGAGCCAGTCAATAGTGGGAAACTGCCAGGGGAGGGCGTGGGCAGGATTGGCAGTAGTAGGGACCCTTCCAGTGGGGGGGACACACCCCATCAACAAGGGTCCTTGCATAATGAACATTTGTATACCTAACCCTGAATTGTACCCCACATACTTAAAATTAAAAATTAAAATATATATATATACGAGCCAGTAGTGTAATACTTGGATGGCAAAACTGGGGATAGACTGTGTGAAATTGGTGAATTCCTGAACTACTTGAGAGCAACAGACCTACTGAGAAAGGACCTACTGAGTCCTTTCTCTCTAAGAAGTTGATGATACACAGGCCCTGTATTTAGGAGTCCTTGACGGGTTGGGGATTACTTTAGGGTTCTCATTCTGAGGATCTCTAAATCAATTTACAAGGCAAGTTAGAGTTTCATGCTAATTCTATTTTAGGACCGGTCACAGGGGAGCCAAATGTCTTTGAATTAGCCTATTTCCTAAATGTGCTCCAAATGAAGACTTTATCCCTGAATGCATTTGGATTGAGACAGTGTCTGTGGGCCTCTGCTTGTTTTCTGTCTGCATTTCTGTCTCTGAATGAGAAGCCATGAGCTACTTGGTTAGGTGTTGCTTGAACTTTCTCTTAGAATCTAACTCAAGCTGGGCTCCGTGGCTTAGCCTGTAATCCTGTGCCTCTGGGAGGCTGAGGTGAGTGAATTGCCTGAGCCCGCGGGTTCAAGACCCGCCTGGGCAACTTGGCGAGACCTCATCTCTACAATAAATCAAAAATTAGCCGGGCGTGGTAGCGCGCGCCTGTAGTTCCAGCTACTTGGAAGGCTGAGGCGGAAGGATCGCCGG
>CAUYQG010215826.1:0-55252 GCA_963574415.1 Tarsius wallacei | reverse complement strand
GGTATCAGCACCACCTGGGCACTTATGAGGAATGCAAGTTCTTGGCCCACCCCAGACCTGCAAAAAAAATTTTAAAAACGAGTCGGGCTTGGTGGTGCATGCCTATAGTTCCAGCTACTTGGAAGACTGAGGCAGAAGGATCACCTGAGCCCAACAGGTCAAGGCTTTGGTGGTAATAAGTGTGCCTCTGCACGCTGCAGTCTGGGTGACAGAGTGAGACTCCTACTCCAAAAAAAAAAGAAAAGAAAGAAATTGTCTGTGAATCCTTTATATTTCCTTGTAGTCACATTTAGACAGGTAATTTAATCAGACCCAAGCTGTGTTGAAAGAGAGATCACTTTAAAGAAAAACCCATAACCCGTTATTTAAGATAGAACATGCATTCATGATTTCTCAGATTGGGAATAGAGAGTGAATCTGAGTAATAGATTTGAGAAATAATATTTGATATGTGAAAGACGAACTGACATTTTTCCAAAGTGCTACATCATACTGAAAATATGTGTGTTGACCTAGAGTTGGAGTCACCTGTGTAAAGAAAATGTGTGTTACCAAGAGTAAAATATGAACCATGATTGGCCCAGATGAGGACGATAAAAGAGATGATGGAAGAATATATGACTTGATAAAGACATGTAGGCAGGCGCCGTGACTCACGCCTGTAATCCCAGCACCTTGGGAGGCAGAGGCCAGAGAATTACCTGAGCCCAGGGACTTGAGACCAGCCGAAGCAACTTGGTGAGAATTCATCTCTACAATAAATAAAAAAATAAGCCAGGCATGGTGGCGCACACCTGTAGTTCCAGCTACTTGGAAGACTGAGGCGGAAGGATCACCTGAGCCCAGCAGGTCGTGGCTGTGGTGGCCATGAGCGTGCCACTACACTCCAGCCTGGTTGACAGAGTGAGACTCCAACTCAAAAAAAAAAAAAAAAAGAAAAGAAAAGAAGTCAGAGTATGTACCAGACAATCAGCTTGAAATAAAGAAGTGTACATTTGGTGGGTCTTTTATGACCTGTACAATATGTCACACCTGATTCCCTTGCAGCCTACATCCTCATCATTAACCTTCTTAGAAAAGACAGAAGGCATGGCCCCCCTTGCATTGTTTTACACTTTGCTTTCTGTTTTTGTGTATTTATTTTTATTTTAAAATGATCATTCAGTAAAAAGGACTGGGGGGAGAGGTGTACAATCCTATCCACTTTTTTTTTTTTGAGTTGGAATCTCACTTCGTCGCCCAGACTGGAATGCAGTGGCATGCTCCCGGCCACCACAGCCTCGCCCTGCTGGGCTCCAGCGATCCTTCTGCCTCAGCCTTCCAAGTAGCTGGAAATACAGGCACACGCTACCACGCCCGGCTCACATTTGTTGTAGAGATGAGGTCTTGCCAAGTTGCCCGGGCTGGTCTTGAACCCACGGGCTCAGGCAATCCACTCACCTCGGCCTCCCAAAGTGCTGGGATTACAGGCTGAGCCACTGAGCCCGGCCCTTATCTACTTTAAAACATGTGTAGATACGCATGGCCATCACCACAATTGGGACACAGAAGTTTCATTATCCCCAGCAACTTCTCTTTTTTACTTTTTATTTCTAGGAAAAGAATTTACTTACCATACCAACTTATTATAAAGTATACAACTCAGGAATACCCAACTCCAAGCACCTCAATTTTTTTTTTTTTTTTTTGAATTGGAGTCTTACTCTGTCACCTATGCTGGAGTACAGTGGCACACTCACATACTCATGGCTTACCACAGCCTTGACCTCCTGGGCTCAGGCGATCCTTCTGCCTCAGTCTTCCAAGTAGCTAGGACTACAGGCATGCACCACCATGCCCAGCTAATTTTTTGATTTATTGTAGAGATGAGGTCTCACTAAGTTGCTCAGGTTGGTCTCAGACTCCTGAGCTCAGGTAATCCTCTTGCCTCTGCCTCCTGAAGTGCTGGGATTACAGGCATGAGTCACTGTACCTGGCCTCCTCAATGTTTTCACCTACAGAAGCTCTCCAGACTTCATCTTTTAAGGAGGTTCTATTACAAAGACATGATTGATCAAACCATTTGACGTGAAACTCTAGCCCCTCTCCCCTCCCTGGAGGTCAGGGGATAGTGCAGAACGTTCAACCCTCTAATTACAGGAATGTTTCCTCTGATAAGCAGTCTCATTCTGGAGCCATATAAGAACCCTCATTAGCATACAAAAGACACTCCACTCTTATGACTCCAGAAATACCAGGGGTCTTAAAAACTCCAGTGTCATCTAGATGTGTTGGCTCACACTTGTAATCCCAACACATTGGGAGGCAGAGGCCAGAGGATTGCCTGAGATCAGGGATTTCAGACCACTTGAGCAACATGGTGAGACCTCGTCTCTACAATAAATCAAAAAAAACAGCTGGGCATGGTGGTGCATGCCTGTGGTTCCAGCTACTTGGAAGACTGAGGTGGAAGGATCACCTGAGCCCAGCAGGTGGAGGCTACGGTGGCTGTGAGGATGCCAGTGCACTCCAGCCTGGGCGGCAGAGTGAGATTCCAACTCAAAAAAAAAAAACAAAAATAAAAAAACAAACAAACAAAAAGAACTCCAGCATCAGGAACTGTGAGCTAAGACCAAATACAAACACAAAAGACGTGGCCAGGCGCAGTGGCTCAGCCTGCAATCCCAGCACTTTGGGAGGCCGAGGCAAGAGGATTGCCTGAGCCCGGGAGCTTGAGACCAGACTGGGCAACTTAGTGATATCTCATCTCTACAATAAATCAAAAAAATAAGCCAGGCATGGTACCGTGCTCCTATAGTTCCAGCTACTTGGAAGGCTGAGGTGGAAGGATCACCTGAGCCCAGCATGTCAAGGTTGAGGTGGCCATGAGCGTACCACTGCACTCCAGCCTGGGCGACAGAGTGAGACTCTAACTCAAAAAAAAACACACACAAAAAAAACCTCCAGTGTCAGGAACTGGGAGCTAAGACCAAATATTAAGACAAAAAAGGCCAGGCATGGTGACTCACACCTATAATCCCAGCACTTTGAGAGGCCAAGGTGAGAGGACTGCCTGAGCCCACGGGTTCAAGACCAGCCTGGGCAATTTGGCAATACCTCATCTGCAAGATAAATGAAAAAATTTGCTGGGTGTGGTGGCATGTGTCTATAGTTCCAGCTACTTGGAAGGCTGAGGAGGAAGGATCAAGCAGGTCAAGGCTGCAGTGGCCTTCCTTGAGCATGACATAGCCTGTGTACAAAAAATGTGGCCAGGCACAGTGGCTCAGCCTGTAATTCCAACACTACGGGAGACCGAAGCGAAAGGATTGCCTTGGTAAGACCTCGTCTCTACATTACATCACAAAAACTAGCCAGGCATGGTGGCGTTTGTCTATAGTTCCAGCTACCTAGGAGACTGAGACAGAAGGATCACCTGAGCCCAGCAGGTCGAGGCTGGGGTGACCGTGAGAATACCACTGCACTCCAGCCTGGGCAACAGAGTGAGACCCTGACTCAAAAAAACAAAAAATGTTCCTGAAAGGGTAAACTGCAGCAAGGTGGGCCAGTGCAGGATTGCAATAAGGAAAAAAGAAGTAAAGTTTATTATTCACCTTTCACAGATGGAAAGGGGGCCGACACCCCAAGGCAAATGTGGTATGGCAGACTAAAGACTAGGAGTATTATTTTTTTTTTTTTAGTTGGAGTCTCACTCCGTTGCCCAGGCTGGATTGCAGTAGCACGCTCATGGTCACCGCAGCCTTGGCCTGCGGGGCTCTGGTGAGCCTTTTGCCTCAGCCTTCCAAGTAGCTGAAACTATAGGCACGTGCTACCACACCCGGCTAATTTTTTGGTTTATGGTAGAGATGATGTCTCACCAAGTTGCCCAGGCTGGTCTTGAACCCATGGACTCAGGCAATCCTCTCACCTAAGCCTCCCGAATTATTGGGATTACAGGCTTGAGCCACCGCGCCTGGCCAAGACTAGGAACATTTAAGGGCTCTAAAGCAATCCACTAAAGCTAAGGGCTTAAACTCAGAGGAGGTTTGGGCCAGAGGGAGTGACCAAAATTGTATTCTTTGGTTTCTATAGCAGTCACATAAATTATATCTCTTGACATTGCCAGGCATCAGCATTCCAAGACCTCAGGTGGTGAGCCAGGGTAGTCACGCTTGGGTAATAACAATATAAGAATAAGCATGGCTGCTGGGGGTGTACTGGAGGTTATCACAGGCAGCTGATAACAAAGTATTAATACAGATGCCTGAAAAAAAATTGTTAGCAAGCAGGACATGGGGTCCATATAATCGCTAATTCCTAAGACTAAAACATTCTTTTCATTAATGATTACATGACCAAAAGCATACGGGGCGTGCAGGCTCTGTAGCAAGGGGATTTCAAAGAGTGAGGCCTTAGCAAAATGGCTGTGTTGTTTTAAAATGGCTACATTGAACTAAATATACTCTACACTTTAGAGGTTCCCTCCTTTCAGTTTCTATCATCCCTATCATGAAGGATATTATAAACATTTTAGAAG
The DNA here is from genome assembly GCA_963574415.1 of Tarsius wallacei. NCBI lineage: Eukaryota > Metazoa > Chordata > Mammalia > Primates > Tarsiidae > Tarsius > Tarsius wallacei. Next base: position 50,739 of record CAUYQG010215826.1, on the reverse strand, counting down.
CTCTATATCAGGAATCGGGATAGAAGATACCAAATATACATATATTTCTTATTGTGTCACAGATGGATTATTATATGTATCAACTTGACTGGGCCCTGGGGTGTCCAGATATTTGGTCAAACATTTTTTCTGGGTGTTTCTATGAGGGTGGTTTGGGGTGTGGTTGACAATTTTTTTTTTTTGAGTTGGAATCTCACTTTCACCCAGGCTGGAGTACAGTGGCATGCTCACGGCCACTGCAGCCTCAACCGGCTGGGCTCAGGTGATCCTTCCGCCGCAGCCTCCAAAGTAGTTGGAACTACAGGCATGTGCCACCACGCCTGGTTAATTTTTTTTATTTCTTGTAGACATGAGGCCTCGTCAAGTTGCCCGGGCTGGTCTCAAACCCATGGGCTCAGGCATTCCTCTCACCTCGGCCTCCCAAAGTGCTGGGATTATAGGCATGAGCCACCATGCCCAGTCAACAATTTTTTTTTTAAAGATGTGCAGTACAGGCCATTGCCAAGTCATTGCCTCCATTGCCTTACTGGGCTATAGTGTGGCCATGTGCTCTTTGAGCTATGGCCAGGCCATGTTTTCTTGAGCTTTGGCCCCCTCCCCTATCTTGGGGAGGTGAATCTCCCCTTTCTCTCTCTTTCTAATTTCCTTTTAAAATAAACTATATTTTCTAATCTTAAAAAAAAAGATGTGCAGTACAATTCAGAGTTAGGTACATAAGTGGCCATCGTACAGGTGAAGTTTGGGCCTCCCATTGGTCCTCACTTTGCCTGGTTTAGGATCAGGCATGCTTTTTAGTGTATTTATTCCCTCTCCCCTGGCAGTGATCCACTACTGCCAATCCCTTTCATGCAGTATTATAATACATGTTCAGGGTCCACTTAGGAGTGAGAACATGTGGTACTCAGTTCTTTGTTTCTACGATAGATCACTAAATATGATGGAGTCTAAATCCATCCAAGTTGCTGGCAAAGTCCCTAATTTTGTACTTTTTTTTTTTTTGGAAAGCAGGATTTATTAAGAGGACAGAAAAGCTCCCACAGTGGGAGGGGACTCGAAGGGGTTGTCCTGTCCTTCTTTATAACTGCGTAATATTCCACCATGGAACTTCTCTTATACTCTTCTTTTATATCCCTTTGTCCTGGACTCCTTGGTCTCAAAGGATTCTCCTACCTCAGCCTCCCAAAGTGCTGGGATTATAGGTGTGAGCCACTGAGCCTGGCCTATGTTGCTTTGTTTTCTTTCCATGTCACCATGGGTTCTCAACCATGTCCTTTGTCACCTAAGTTTTTTCCCTTCTTCCCAGTCATTTCTGACCACTCCATCCTAGAAAAGAATGGAGAAAGGACAGCACCTCTACCTTTGGGTGAGCTTGAGGAAGAGAGAAACTGGCACAGTGGCTCATGACTGTAATCCCAGCACTTTGGGAGGCCAAGGCAGGAGGATCACTTGGAACCAGGAGGTCAAGGCCAGGCTGGGTGTGATGTTATGATATAGATGCTGGTGTTTGTCTACAGTTTCTGGTTGGTAACTCCCATAGCCCTTGTTACAATCATGTGTTATCACATTGGGGTGCTTTAGGCCTCAGGCACAGGCCTTAGGAAACAGAACCTTTCTGACCTTCTCCAGCCCTACTTTTGCTTGCCCCAATGCAGAACTCTAATCTTCCCCCGCCTTCTGACTATGGCTGTTAAGATCCTCCCCAGAAAGAGAAGAAGGAATTCTGAGATCATGAAGCTTCCATAAAAACTCAAGAGGACTGGCTTCTGGGTCACAGCCACTGCAGCATTGACCTGCTGGACTCAAGCGATCCTTCCACCTCACACTTCCATGTAGCTGGAACCCAGGCAAGTACTACCATCCTGCCTTTTTGATTGATTGTAGAGACGGGGGCTCACCAAGTTGCCCACGCTGGTCTGGAACTCCTGGGCTCAAGCAGTCCTCTTACATCTGCCTCCCAAAGTGCTGGGATTACAGGCACAAGCCACCATGCCCGGCTTTCTTTGCTCGCATTCTTGACCCCTGTATGGGCTGAGTTATGTCTCCCCCAAATTCATTTATTGAAGTCTCAACCCCCAGTAACTAACAATGTAACCATAATTGAAAGTAAGATCTGTCAAAATGTGATTGAATTAAAATGAGGCCATTAGGATGGGACTTTAATCTAATATGACTGGTTTCATTATAAGAAGAGGGAGAGGCCATTGCTTTGCTAAGCACTGGCCAGGCGATGTGCTCATTAGGCTTTGGCCAAGCCATGTTTCCTAGCTTCAGCACCCTCCCCTACCTTGGGGAGGTTAATCTCCTCTCTCTCTCTCTCTCTCTCTCTCTCTCTCCAATTTACTTTCTAAATAAACTATATTTTCCTATCTAAAATAATAATAATAAAAGAAGAGGGAGAGATACCAAGATGTATGCACAGTGAGACAAGCATGTGAGGAGGCAGCAAGAAAGTGGCCATCCACTGGCCAAGGAGAGAGGCCTGAAGTATTTTTTTCAATGGTCCTCAGAGGAAACCAGTCCTGTCAATACCTTGATCTTAGACTTCCAGCTTCCAGAATTGTGAAAAAATACATTTCTGTTGTTTAATACACTCAGTCTGTGGTATTTTGTTATGGTAGCCTTAGCAAATGAATAGACCTCTCCTACAGCCCTATGAATCTTTTAATGACAGAAAACCTTATTATATCATTACCCATGCTTTACAAATTTCTGTTATTATTAAAATAAGCCAGGAGCAATGGCTCAAGCCTGTAATCCCACCACTTAGGGAGGCCAAGGCAAGAGGATTGCCTGAGCCCAGGAGTTCGAGATCAGCCTGGGCGACTTGGTGAGACTTCATCTCTACAATAAATCAAAAAATTAACTGGAAAGCACAGAATGATCATATCTGTGTTTCTGAAAGCTGACTTTAATATTTGTGTCTCTGCACCAAAAGCAGGAGGCCAACTTGAAGGCTGTTAGTCCAGGGGTAAGATGATGAGCAGTTAATCTAAGATACTATTGGGATATAGAGGGACTGACAGCCGGGAGATTCAGCCATTAAGAGCAAAGGTTCTGGTGAAACCTGCAAGCAGCAATCATGGGGGGAAAAAAAAAAAGGCTGGGCACGGTGGCTCACACCTATAATCCCAGCACTTCGGGAGGCTGAGTGAGAGGATTACCTGAGCCCACAGGTTTGAGACCAGCCTGAGCAACTTGGTGAGATCTCATCTCTACAATAAATCAAAAAATTAGCCAGGTGTGATATCATGCACCTGTAGTTCCAGTTACTTGGAAAGCTGAGGCAGAGGGATCACCTAAGCTCAGCAGGTTGAGGCTACAGTGGCTGTGAGTGTGCCACTGCACTCCAGCCTGGGCGACTGGAGTAAGACTCCAACTAAAAAAACAAACAAACAAACAAAACATATTACCCAAAGTAATCTACAAATTCAATGCAATCCCTATCAAACTACCAACATCATTTTTCATAGAATTAGAAAAACAGGCCGGGCGCAGTGACTCAAGTCAGTAATTCCAGCACTTTGGGAGGGCAAGATTAGGGGACTGCCTGAGCTCAGAGGTTCGAGACCAGCTTGGGCAACTTGGTGAGACCTCGTCTCTATAATAAATCAAAAAATTAACTGGGTGTGATGGTGTGTGCCTGTAGTTTCAGTTACTTGGAAGGCTGAGGTGGAAGGATCGCTTGAACCCAGCAGGTCGAGGCTGCAGTGGCCGGGAGCATGCCACTGCACTCCAGCCTGGGTGACAAAGTGAGACTCCAACCCAAAAGAATAATAATAATTAGAAAAACAATTCAGCTGTTCTCCCTATAGACCAGCCCAGGCTTCTCTGCCTATGGGGTAGCCTGTTCTCTGTCATTTTATTAAACTTACTTTTATTTTCCAACTGAAATCCCAGTGATGCATGTGGTTGTTCGACCTATGCATCCATTTCTTTAATAAGCCTATTTTTCATCTCCTAAAAAAAAAAAAAGAAAAGAAAAAAACAATCCTAACATTTATATGGAATGAAAAAATAATCAGAACAGTCAAAGCAATCCTAAGTAAAAAGAACAAAGCTAGAGACATCATGTTAGCTGATTTCAAATTATACTTCAAGACTATAGTAACCAGAACAGTAAGGTACTGGTACAAGATCAGACACATGGACCAATGGAATAGAATAGAAAATCCAGAAATGAGGTCAGGCTCAATGGCTCACACCTATAATCCCAGCACTTTGGGAGGCCAAGGTGAGAGGATTTCCTGAGCCCATGGGTTCGAGATCAGCCTGGCCAACTTGGCGAGACATCATCTCTACAACAGTAAATTTAAAAAATAGCTGGGCATGATGGCACATGCCTGTAGCTCTAGCTACTTGGAAGGTTGAGGTGGAAGAATTGCCTGAGCCCAGTGGGTCGATGCTGGGGTGGTCGTGAGCATGCCACCGCACTCCAGCCTGGGAAACAGAGTGAGGCTCCGACTCAAAAAAAAGAAAGAAAGAAAGGAAGAAAGGAAGGAAGGAAGAAAGAAAGAAAGGAATCCAGAAATAAACCCAAATACCTACAACCAACTGATCTTTCCCAAAGAAGACACACACACACACACACACACACACACACACACACGGGAAAAGACAACTATTCAAAAAATGGTGCAGGTAAAATTGGATAGCTATATTGGGGGAAAAAAATGAAACTTGATCCATATCTCCCACCACATAAAAAAAAAACTCCAAGATGAATTAAAGACTTAAATGTCAGATCTGAAACCATAAAAATCCGAGTATAAAACTTAGAAAAAAGTCTCTGGACATTGAACTAGGCAAAGAATTTATAGCTAAAACTCCAAAAAAAATGCAACAAAACCAAAATAATCAAGTGGGAATTAATTAAACTAAAGATCTATACAGCAAAAGAAATAATCAGCAGAGGAAATAGGCAATCTACAGAATGGGAGAAGATATTCATAAACTATACATCTGAGAAAGGACTAATATCCAGATTGTACAAATAACTCAAACAAATCAGCAAGAAACAAACAAAAAATGACCCCATTAAAAAGTGGGCAAAGACCGGGCTCGGTGACTCAGCCTATAATCCCAGCATAGGCTGAGGGAAGTGGATTGCTTGAGCCTGTGGGTTCGAGATCAGTTTGGGTAACTTGGCAAGACCTCGTCTCTACAATAAATTTTTTAAAAAAATTAGCCGGGTATGGTAGCGCGTGCCTGTAGTTCTGGCTTCTTGGAAGGCTGACGTGGAAGGATCACAGGAGCCCAGCAGGTCAACTCTGGGGTGGCCATGAGCATGCCACTGCACTGCACTCCAGCCTGACTAACAGAGTGAGACTCCAAATTTTAAAGAAAAAGTGGGAAGGCTGGGTGCAGTGACTCATGCCTGTAATCCCAGCACTTTGGGAGGCTGAGGTGAGAGAACTGCCTGAGCCCACATGTTCGAGACCAGCCCGGGTAACTAGGTGAGACTTCGTCTCTACAATAAATCAAAAAATTAGCTGGGTGTGGTGGTGTTTGCCCGTAGTTCCAGCTACTTGGAAGGCTGAGGCAAAAGGATTTCCTGAGCCCAGCAGGTCAACGCTAGGGCGGCCGTGAGCGTGCCACTGCACTCCAGCCTGGGCGACGGAGTGAGACTCCAACTCAAAAAAGAAAAAGAATGTAAGTTCATTGAGAACACGACCCTATGAATGCTGTGCAAGGTACATAACTATGCAATAATGATGTAATGAATTAATGAATAAAAGATGGATGGATGAACAAATGCATAATTCTGCTTGGCTGAAACGACTAGTTTTTTGTTTGTTGTTTGAGGTGGAGTCTCACTCTGTTGCCCAGGCTGGAGTGCAGTGGCACAGTCTTAGCTACCACAGCCTCAACCTGCTGGACTCAGGTGATCCTTCGGCCTCAGGCTTCCAAGTAGCTGAAACCACAGGAGCACACCTGGCTCATTTTTTGATTTATTGTAGGAAGGAGGTCTCGCCAAGTTGCCCAGGATAGAATTGAACCAGTCTATGCAACATAGTGAGTCCTCGTCTCTAAAAAACAGAATCTTATTAGGGAAATAGAAGAGCACAAATTTAAGAATAGAGAGTAAAAGAGGGTGGAGGCTGGACTTAATAGGCATGGGAAGCTGTCAAAGAATATTTAAAATTAGAGACACCTCCCATATCAGGAAAATGTGGACTGAAAAGGAGTTCCACATCCAGAGGGAGTCTAAGCCCCAAAATGACACACTGCTGAGTGAGATACTACTCAAGTGCCAGGAAACATGGGAAAAGAGTTTTGGCTAACTAACTGCTCAACTTACAGGCGATCTTTGTTCGGTCAATGTCAGATTCTTCCATGCACATAAAGCCCAGCAATGCCCCAAAGATATCTGTAAGCCCAAAGATTCCTTATGTATTAGCATGATGGTATAATAGCCCCTACACCTGTGTAATCTGCTTGGATACCCGGAGCTGAGTTAGTGAGGTTTGAATGTTATTCTGACATCCTCTAGCTTCACAAATGGCACCAGGACGACCATCAACAACCTAGAAACCTTAGCACCATTATTTTAATAACATAATGATGACACACAAAATTCTAAACTAGAACAGCCATGTTAGTTCATGCCTATAATCCTAGCACTTTGGGATTTTGAGACCAGTAGTTTGAGACCAGCCTAGGCAGCATAGGCAACATCTCTACAAACAATTAAAATTAGCTGGGCATGGTGGCACGCCTATAGTCCCAGTTACTGGGGAGGCTGAGGTGATAGGATTGCCTGAGCCTAGGAAGTCAAGGCTACAGTGAGCTGTAATCATGCCACCGTGCTCCTGCCTGTCCAACAGAGTGAGATCCCCAACTCAAAAAAAAAAAGAAAAAAGGTAAAACTATGAAAATCATGACTCTCATACAGAATGAACATATGACAAAGACATTATTTAACTCATCAAATAAATTAAGAAACCAGGAAGATGTTCAAAGAAGAAATCAAAGAGCAGACACAGACGTATATAGATCAGGAATAGTAAAATGAATATGCAAATGTGTATAAAACTGACTTTTCCATGGGAGTAGAAAGGAGAGGGAGAAGAGGAGTATTATTTGTATGCCTATAATGCAAGAATTATTTGCATTGCTATCAATTATCTATAATTATAGGCTGTAAAATAGTACAAGACAATGAAAAGCACAAGGTCCCTATAAAATGAAATAAACAAGAAGGATGTACTCTAAACAACATCTAGTTTTCCATGGAAACAATATTTTTGCTTATAATCTCTCATCTTGTGATCAAAATAATATAAAAAAAATTATCCCGGCTGGGCGTGGTGGCCCAAGCCTACAATCCCAGCACTTTGGGAGGCTGAGGCGAGAGGATTGCCTGAGCCCAGGGGTCCAAGACCAGCCTGAGCTACTTAGCGAGATCTCGTTGCTACAATACATTCAAAAAAAAAAAAATTAGCCAGGCATGGTAGCGTTTGCCTGTAGTTCTGGCTACTTGGAAGGCTGAGGTGGAAGGATCATCTGAGCCCAGCAGGTTGACACTGGGGTGGCCGTGAGGTTGCCACTGCACTCCAGTCTGGGCGACGGAGTGAGACTCTGACTCAAAAAAAATTATCCTACTTAACATAGTACTGAAAGTCCTAGGCAGAAGAATCAGGCAAGAGAAAGAAATAAAGGGTATCCAAATTGGAAAAGAATAAAGTAAACTACCCTTTATGCTGACAATATGATCTTATACCTAGAGAATCTGAAAGACTCCTCCAAAAGACTCCTAGAATTGATAAACTTGGTAAAGTTTCAAGATACAAAATCAGCACACATAAATCAATATCACTGCTACATACCAATAGTGACCGAGCTGAGAATCAAATCAATAACTCAATTTTATTTACAATAGCAACGAAAAAACTAAAATACCTGTGAACATATTGAACCAAGAAAGTGAAAGATCTCTACAAGGAAAACTATAAAACTCTGATGAAATAAATTGTAGAGGACACAAATAGAAAAACAATCCATTCTCATGGGTTGGAAGAATCAGCATTGTTAAAATAACCACATTAGGCCAGGCATGGTGGCTCACGTCTATAATCCTAGCATTTTGGGAGGTCGAGGTGAGAGGATTGCCTGAGCCCACAGGTTCGAGACCAGCCCGGGCAACTTGTTGAAACCTCATCTCTACAATAAATCAAAAATATAGCTGGGTCTGGTGATGCAAGCTTGAGTTTCACCTACTTGGAAGGCTAAGGTGGAAGAATCACCTGAGCCCAGCAGGTCGAGGCTACAGTGGCCGTGAGCGTGCCACTGTACTCCAGCCTGGGTGAGAGTGAGACTCCAACTAAAAAAAAAAAAAAAAAAAAAAATGCATGTTTATTGCAGATTTCACATCTTACAATAATATATATGGGCTTTATCTATCTGTGATGGGAAAGAATACGTATATAAAATAAGGTGACAACTGATACTTGAAAGGAAAAACAGGCTGGGCGTGGTGGCTCACAGCTATATTCCCAGCACTTTGGGAGGCCAAGGTGAGAGGATTGCCTGAGCCCATGGGTTTGAGACCAGCCTGGGCAACTTGGGGAGACCTCATCTCTACAATAAATTTTAAAAAAAAATTAGCCAGGCATGGTGGCGTGTGCCTGTAGTTCTAACTATTTGGAAGGCTGAGGTGGAAGGATCACCTGAGCCCAGCTGATCGAGGTGCGGTGGCCATGAGCATGCCACTGCACTCCAGCCTGGGCAACAGAGTAAGACTCCAACTCAAAAAATAAAAGAAAGACAACTTAAACTATAGCAGTCAATCTTAGAATAGATATTTATCAAATAATTTGAAGGCCAGGCTCAGTGGTTCAGCCTGTAATCCCAGCACTTTGGGAGGCTGAGGTGAGTGGATTGCCTGAGCCCACGGATTCAAGACTAGCCTGGGCAACTTGGCGAGACCTCATCTATACAATAAATGAAAAATACAGCCGGGTGTGGTGGTGTGTGCTTGTAGTCCCAGCTACTTGGAAGGCTGAGGCGGAAGAATCACCGGAGTCCAGCAGGTCAACACCGGGGTGGTCGTGAATGTGCCACTGCACTCCAGCCTGGATGCAGAGTGAGACTCCAACTAAGAAAATAATAATAATAATGATAATAATAATAATTTGAAATATGTCAGAAGTACATATGTTATGAACAAAGCATTTTATGTGTTAAGAGGAAACATAAAGCTATATTTGTGACACAAAAATTCATTACTTATTTTTTTTTACTTGTCATAGAAAGTCAAAAAACAAAGTAAGTATATTTAAACATTTTAGCAGTTGTTTTTTACTAGAAAATAAAACTACTCGAATTTGAGTCCAGTCCAGAACAGTCAAGTGTGTTCTGCTCAAAGATAAATGTTGATTCAGGTGTGAGTGCATGCCTACAGTCCCAGTTACTCAGGAGGCTGAGGCAGAAGGATCACTTAAGGCCAGGAGTTTGATACTGGCCTGGGCAACATAACAAGACTTCATCTCAAAAATAAAAAAAGCCGGACTTGGTGGCTCACACTTGTAATCTCAGGCAACATAGGGAGGCCTCATCTATACTGAGCAAACAAACAAACAAATAAATAAATTAGAAATATAGCACATTATACCCTTCCCAGATCTATAAAGCAGAATCTGCATTTTGACATGGTCTCTAGATGATTTTTGTTGACATCAAAGTCTGAAAAGTACTGCTTTAGGGGACCTGGCTTTCCACTTATATGGACCTCTAAAGAGGTAAGCTATAGTTTGAAAGGGAAGGTGTCCATACAGAGGTCTAACTGTCAATACTAGTTACCAGTTCAATACAAGTTCTGCTCGGTGGAAATGGTAGGAGGTAGGGAGAGTCTTGAAGGACGATTAGGACTTTCAGAGAGAAGAGTAAAGATGGCCTTGTGAGGGGGGCAATGTACATAAAGAACCTGATTTGTTTGAATCAGTAAGAGGTTTAGTATGGTAACAGGATAGATTTGATGGGTAGGGAAGATAATATTGGAAAGTATTAGCCCATTAAAGAAGGATATGGCAAGGCCTATCAAATATATCGGAGACTGCACTGCTTTCCACCCTATTTTCAAAACCAGATGAGCACTCTAGGAAGTAAATGTATATCATTTTACTTTATTTTATTTTTTGAGTTGGAGTCTCATTCTGTCTCCCAGGCTGGAGTGCAGTGGTATGCTCACAGCTATTGCAGCCTCAACCTGCTGGGCTGGGGTGATCCTTCTACCTCAGTCTTCCAAGTAGCTGGAACTACAGGCATGCACTAAAAACTTAGCTAATTTTTAAAATTTTATTGTAGAGACGAGGTTTTTCCAAGTTGCCCAGGCTAATCTCGAATACCAAGTTGCCCAGGCTGGTCTCGAATCCCTGGTCTTGGGCAATTCTTTCACCTCATCCTCCCAAAGTGCTGGGAATTACAAGTGTGTGCCACTACAGCATACCCAGCCCACTGATACATCTCGAACCTAGGTTGATTACAGTATTCAAGGGTATTCTTATTGGTTCCCTCATAGAGAGCTATGGGGCACATAAAAGGGGCCTCTATTCTAGTCTTGGACAGCAGAGAAGATGTTGGCTCATTCAGTACCCCTGCTAACCCTCTTCTTTGCCTCCCCCTACCAAAAGAAAACACTTCCCTGCAGCTAGAAGTGGCCATGGGACACATTTCTGGCCAATTAGGAGGTAGACAAAAGTCCAGGGAAAGATTACTTTTCTTGATTTAAAAAAAAAAACAAAGCTGCTTGAGAAGTCTTTTGGTCTTTGCCTTTGTCCCTTTCCTTGTTCTTCCTGCCTGAACTTGGACTCTATGCCTTTGATCCATTAGGCATTTTGTGACCACTAGGACAAAAGCCACACTGTAAGGATGGTGTGGCAGAAAGGTAGAAGCATCCTGGGTCCTTGTAAATATCTTCACACCACTATACCGTCCAAGCATTTGTTATTTTGTGAGGCAAGCCTATTCCTTTTTTTAAGTCACTGTTAATTTTTTTTTTTCGTTTTTCCATGTCCCCTCATTCACAATACAGACCAAGCATAGGTCCTGGACTGAGGTGATATAGGTAGATTTGCTCTGCCTCCTTTTTCTACACAGTCAGTGTAAGAACACAGCCTGTGGTAAGCACCAGGAGGCCCACTGTTAATTTTATTTTACTCACAGTCAATTGCATTCTTAACTGATACAGAAGCTTTCCTTATGAAAAGATGTTACCCGAAATCCAGAAATTAAAGACATTAGCCAGCCAAAAGAGAGAGTAACATGTTATTAGTATTTATATTCATATCCAATTTATTAAACTTGAAAACAAAACAAAAAAAAGAAAAAATAATAAATTAATTTAAAAAGAGAAGGAAGAAAATAACAACCAAGTCTGTTGTTAGCCTTTAAACTCTACTTACAAATATTTGCTTATGAATCAAGTATGTTTTGTATTAGAATCTTTTTTTTTTTTTAGATTAGAACATATAGTTTATTTAAAAGTGAATTAGAGAGAGAGAAAGAGAAGATTCACCTCCCCAAGGTAGGGAAGGGGGACAAAAGCAAGGAAGCATGGCGACAGTCATAGCTCAAAGAGTACATGACCACACCAGAGTCTAGCAAGGCAATGGCCCCCGTATCAAAGTCTTAAATACACCAACCTTCTCTTCTTGCTATTAGCACTCAATTTATTTTACTTTTTTTTTTTTTTCACTTTCTTTTCTTTTCTTTTTTAGTCAGAATCTCACTCTGTCACCCAGGCTAGAGTGCAGTGGCATGCTCAAAGCCACCACAGCCTTGACCTCAGATGATCCTCCTGCCTCAGTCTTCTAAGTAGCTGGAACCACAGGCATGTGCCACCACACCCGACTAATTTTTTAAATTTATTGTAGAGATGAGGTCTCACCAAATTCCCCAGGCTGGTCTCGAATCCTTGGGCTTAGGCAATTCTCTTGCCTCTGCCTCCCAAAGTGCTGGGATTACAGGCATGAGCCACCACACCCAGCTTGCACTTTCAACAAATATTTATTTATTGTTTTAATTGACCAAAAAAACTTGTATACATTTATCATAATCAATATGATGTTTTGAAAGACGTATACTTAGTGGAATGGCTTATTTGAGCTAATTAACATATGGATTAACTCATAGTTATTTTGTTTGATGAGAACACTTAAAACATACTCTTGCCGGGCTCGGTGGCTCAGCCTGTAATCCCGTGCCTTTGGGAGGCTGAGGTGAGTGGATTACCTGAGCCCACCCGCTTGGGCAACTTGGCGAGACCTCATCTCTACAATAAATCAAAAAATTAGCCGGGCGTGGTAGCGCGCACCTGTAGTTCCAGCTACTTGGAAGGCTGAGGCGGGAGGATCGCCGGAGCCCAGCAGGTCAAGGCTGCGGTGGCCGGGAGTGGCCACTGCACTCCAGTCTGGGCGACAGTGAGACTCCAACTCAAAAAAAAAAAAACCAAAAAAACCAAAAAAAAATACTCTCTGATATACTGAGTGATTTTCAAAATACAATACATTCTGATTAACTATAGTTACCATGTTGCATAATAGATCCCTTAAGTGTATTCCTCCCAACTAACTGAAATTTTGTATTCTTTGATCAACATCTCTCCAATCACCACCCACATGCCCTAGCAGCTGATAACCACTGTTCTACTCTTTACTTTTATGAGTTCAACTATTTTATTTTATTTTTTTATTTTTTTGAGTTGGAGTCTCAGTCTATTGCCCAGGCTGGAGTGCAATGGCACACTCACAGCCACCACAGCCTCTACCTGCTGGGCTCAGGCAATCCTTCCACCTCAGCCTTACAAGTAGCTGGAACTACAGGCATGCGCCACCAAGCCCAGCTAATTTTTTTATTTTTTTATTTTTTTTAATTCAGCGTCTCACTCTACCACCCAGGCTGGAGGGCAGTGGCATGCTCATGGCCACCACAGCCTTGACCTCCTGGGCTCAGGCGATCCTTCCTCCTCAGCTTTCCAACTAGCTGGAACTACAGGTGCGTACCACCATGTCTGGCTCATTTTTTGATTTATTGTAGAGATGAGGTCTTGCCATGTTGCCCAGGCTGGTCTCGAACCCCTGAGCTCAGGCAATCCTCTCACCTCGGTCTTCCAAAGTGCTGGGATTATAGGTGTAAGCCACCATACCCAGCCTTAATTTTTTGATTTATCGTAGAGATGAGGTCTCACCAAGTTGCCCAGGATGCCCTTGAACCTGTGGGCTCAGGCAATCCTCTTACCTCAACCTCCCAAGGTGCTGGGATTAGAGGCATGAGCCACCTTGCCCAGTGAGTTCAACTATTTTAGATTCCACATATAAGTGGCCCCATGCAGTATTTGTCTTTCTGTACCTGGCTTATTTTACTTAATACAATGTCCTCCAGTTTCATGTTGAGAATGACCGGATTTTCTTCTTTCTTAAGGCTGAATAGCATTCCATTATATTCATGTACCATATCTTCTTTATCCATTTATGTATTGATGGATAACTAGGCTGCTTCCATATGTTTATTCCTCATTGTATGTTTTTGACACCTTTGCAGAAAATCAGTTGATTGTAAATGCATGAGTTTATTTCTGGGCTCTCTATTCCATTGATCTATGTGTCTGTTTTTATGCCAGTACCATGCTGTTTTGATTACAATCACTTAACTGTATTTTTTAAAGTCAGGTAGTGTGATGCTTCCAGCTTTGTCTTTTGTTTTTTTGTTTTGCTCAGGATTGCTTTGACTATTTAAGGTCTTTTATGGTTCCATATGAATTTTTTTTGTTTATTTATTTATTTATTTAAGTCAGAGTCTCACTCTGTCGCCTAGGCCGGAGGGCAGTGGCACGCTCATGGTCACTGCAGCCTCTACCTTCCACCTCAGCTTTCCAAGTAGCTGGAACTACACGCCACACTGCCCAGCTAATTTTATTTATTTATTTATTGTAGAGGTGAGGTCTCCCCAAGTTACCTAGGCTGGTCTTGAACCCATGGGCTCAGGCAATCCTCCCACCTTGTCCTCCCAAAGTGCTAGGATTATAGGAGTGAGCCACGGCGCCCAGCCATATGAATTTTAAAGTTGTTTTATCTATTTCTTTGAAGAATGTCATTAGTATTTTGATAGGGATTGGACTGAATGTTTTTGTAGATGTGATCTTGCTCTCTTGCCCAGGATGTAGTTCAGTGGTACGATCATACTTCAATGTAACCTCTAACTCCAGACTCAAGCAATTTTCCCATCATAGTCTCCCAATTAGCTGGAACTACAAGTGCGAGCCACTGCACCTAATTTTTAATTTTTTGTAGATATTAGGTGTCACTATGTTGCCCAGGATGAGCTCTTGGCCTCAAGTAATCCTTCCGTCTTGGCCTCCCAACTTACTGGGATTGCAGGTATAAGACACTACACCTGGTCTGTCTCTCTCTCTCTCTATATATATATTTTATTATTATTATTATTATTTTTTTTTTTTGAGTGAGATTCTCACTGTGTCTCCAAGGCTGGAGTGCAGTGGCACGCTCATGGTCACCACAGCCTCAACCTGCTGGGCTCAGGAGATCCACTTCAGCCTTCCAAGTAGCTGGAACCACAGGCGCCTGCCACCATGCCTGGCTAGTTTTTTCTTTTTCCTGCTTTTTTTTTGAGTCAGAGTCTCACTCTGTTGCCCAGGCTGGAGTGCAGTGGCACACTTATAGCCACTGCAGCCTTGGCCTGCTGGGCAAAGGTGATCCTTATGTCTCAGCCTTCCAAGTAGCTGGAACGACAGGCGCACACTACCACACCCGGCTTATTTATTTATTTATTTATTTATTTATTTATTTATTTATTTATTTGATTCATTGTAGAGACAAGGTCTCACCAAGTTTCCCAGACTGGTCAGAATAACAGAATGACAGAAGCTCAGGCAATCCTCTCACCTTGGCCTCCCAAAGTGCTGGGATTACAGGCTTTAGCCACCATGTTATCAGAGATTCTTTCAGTGCATTTGCCCATTTCATGATGGGTGGTTTACAAGCATACCTGCCCACAGTGCACTGAATGTTCAGCAGTTTTTGACCCCAAATAGATGACCCCCATGTCCCACCCTCCCTATTCACCCAATCTTGTCTCAAGCTATTTTGTTTGTTTCACAGGATGAAAAAAGTCCTCAAAGGGAAATGTTTTGCTGATGTGGAAAAGGTAAAACAAAAAATGACAGAAGCACTAAAAGTCATCAAAATTGATGAGTTCAAAAACTGTTTTGAGCAGTGGAGAAAGCGCCTCAATAGGTGTATTGCATCAAATGGAGAATACTTGGAAGATGACTGACGTGTAAACATATAAGAATAACTACATAACTTTTTGTAAATAAATTGCAGAGTTTTTTGGGTTCTTCCTCATATATGTAGGTGCTCCAATGTTGGGTACATATATATATATCTACAACTATTGTATTCTTTTGATTAATTGGCCCTCTTAACACTATATCATGACTTTGTTTCATTTTTCAGTTTTGACTTAAGGTCTATTTTGATTTTCTTTCTTTCTTTCTTTCTTTTTTTTTTTTTTTTTTTGTAGAGACCAGGTATTGCTGTATTGTCCAGGCAGGAGTTGAGTGGCACAGTTATAGCTCACTGCAACCTCAAACTCCTGGACTCAAGCTATTCTTCTGCCTCAACCTCTTGAAGAGCTGGGACTACAGGCACATGCCACCACATCCAGCTAATCTTTCTTTTTTTTGCATTTTTTATAGACACGGAGTCTCACTATGTTGTCCAGGTTGGCAGTTTGTTTTATTGGATGAAAGTGTAGTATCCCTGCTCTCTTTTGGTTTCCATTTGTATGGAAACTCTTTTTCCATCCTTTGTCCTTAAAGGTGAAGTGAGTCTTGTAGGCAGCTGGTTTATAATTTTGATAGATTAAACTTCTAAAATGAAAACTATATCAACTGGGTGTGATGGCTCACACCTATAATCCCATAATGCCTGCACTTTGGGAGGCCAAGATGAGAGGATTACCTGAGCCAATGGGTTTGAGACCAGCTTGGGCAACTAGGTGATACCTCATCTCAACAATAAATCAAAAAAATTAGCTGGGTGTAGTGGCACTTGCCTATAGTTCCAGCTGCTTGGAAGGCTGAGGTGGAAGGACTGCCTGAGCCCAGTAGATTGAGGCTGCAGTGGCTATGGGCATGCCACTACACCCCAACTTGACCACAGAGTGAGATTCCGACTCAAAAAAAGAAAAGAAAAGAAAGAAAACTATATCCTGTCAATCTCAAACATCTTAAAGTACAAGAATAACATATACAAGTCATTCAATACCACAAAACGTACTCTAAACCGAACAAAAAAGTAATATCACAAGTTTAATTTACTTGTTCTACATTTCTATATTTATTCCTACATTTTTTCAGGATTGAAAAGTTACTTTTCCAGTTTAGGAGAAAAGAAATATAACTTCAGACTTGTTGAGGTCACGTCAGCTAATATTCAAAACTGTCACAGTTGTAGAGTTGAGTTATAGTCAGAGGCTCTGGAATGGGGCATGGGTTCGGGGCACTGCTTCTAGGATGTTCTAACTTTGTCTCACAGTAACAAATGGAGTCCTTTCTTGTTGTCAAGATCTACCCACTTTAGGCGGGGCACAGTGTCTCACACCTGTAATCCCAGCACTTTGGGAGCTGGAGGTGAGAGGATTGCCTGAGCTCAGGGGTTCAAGGCTAGCCCAAACAACATGGTGAGACCTCGTCTCTACAATAAATAAAAAAAATCAGCCAGGCATGATTGTGTGTGCCTACAGTTCCAGCTACTTGGAAGGTTGAGGGGGAAGGATTGCCTGAGAGCCCAGCAGGTCAAGGCTACAGTGGCCATGAGCATGCCACTGCACTCCAGCCTGGGCGACTCTGACTCCAAAAAAAAAAATAAAAAATATCTACCCATTTTGGTAACAAGGGATCCCAAGTCTGTGACTTCAGTTAGGATTTAGGTTAAGTTTAGTTTTAGTGAAAGATGTCCGCATTCTCTGGAAGCTCCTTAAGTTTCACCCTTTTTTTTTTGGGGGGGGGGGGGGTTGGCGTCTCACTCTGTCACCCAGGCTGGAGTGCAGTGGCACACTCATGGCCACCGCAGCCTTGACCTGCTGGGCTCAGGCAATCTTTCTGCCTCAGTCTTCCAAGTAGCTGGAACCACAGACGCACGTCACCATGCCTGGCCAATTTTTTATGATTTATCGTAGAGACGAGGTCTCACCAAGTTGCCCAGGCTGGTCTCAAACTCCTGGGCTCAGGCAATCCTCTTGCCTCAGCCTCCCAAAGTGCTGGGATTACAGGCTGAGCCACCTCACCCAGCCTAAGTTTGGGCTTCTAACCGGTCCTCACTCCCCTTTCTAATAAACTAAATACACTTTGTATTGTCACATATCCTTCACTCTCCTCCCTCTCTCCCCTAGCAGTGACCAGTTACTGCCGATCCCTCCCTTGTGCTAATGTGACTAATGTTCAAGGCCCACTTATGAGTGAGAACATGCAGTATTCAGATCTTTGTTTCTGTGATAGGTCACTAATTGTGTGTTTTATCATTGTATAATTATCTCTTTATCCTACTTGTGCTTTATATAGCCATGATTTCCTCCAATACGACACACTCTTTCCTGCCAAAAGAAGCACACCACCTCATCAACAAGGGTACCTGCATAATGAACATTTGTATACCTAACCCTGAATTGTGCCCACATCTTTAAAATTAAAAATTAAAATAAAGTACACTTTCACCCCAATAAAATAGAACTCCTAGAGCACTTTCACTTCTCTGAATACACCTTTTCCGGGTGACAGAATGAGACTCTGACTCAAAAAAAGAAAAAAGAAAAATAGAAATAACTCCAAAAAACCCCCACACAATTATATATGTATGTTTGTACACATATACACATATATTTTGAAACAATACTCATAGACCTATATGCAACAAACAACACATTGGCTAAATAAAAAAACACAACTAATCAGAAATGCAAGGAGAGAGTTATAAAAATATAATACATATATAGCTTTTATATTTGAGCAGATCTACTGAATAAAAATAAGTAGGTATAAGTTTAAGCAAATTTAAGAAGGCCTATGTGGTTAACAAATACTCTTGTTTCACCTATATAAATAATCAGGCCAAATTTAATGAAATTGGCCTTATTACAGAAGCAAGAATTCTTTTTACCTTTTTTGCTTATTTATTGCAATAGCTTTAGGGGGTACAAACAGTTTTTGGTTACATGGATGCATTGTAGAGTAGCAAAGAAATCTGGGCTTTAAGTATACCCATTACTCCCGCCTGT
This sequence comes from Tarsius wallacei, assembly GCA_963574415.1. Taxonomy (NCBI): domain Eukaryota; kingdom Metazoa; phylum Chordata; class Mammalia; order Primates; family Tarsiidae; genus Tarsius; species Tarsius wallacei. The sequence goes on along the minus strand of CAUYQG010215826.1, from coordinate 32,448 downwards.
AAACATTGTTGATGGTGATTCTGGTGACATTTGAGAAGCTAGAGGATGTCAGAATAACATTCAAACCTCACTAGCTCAACTACTCTGCACAGGTGTAGGGGTATTATACCATCATGCTAATACATAAGGATTCTTTGGGCTTACAGATATCCTTGGGGCATTACTGGGCTCTATGTGCATGGAAGAATCTGACATTGACAGAAAAAGGATTGCCTACAAGCTGGGTAGTTAGTTAGCCAAAACTCTTATCCCACGTTTCCTGGGTACTTGAGTAGTATCTCACATCTCACTCAGCAGTGTGTCATTTTGGGGCTTAGACGTCCTCTGGATGTGGAACTCCTTTTCAGTCCACATTTTCCTGATATGGGAGGTGTCTCTAATTTTAAATATTCTTCGAGAGCTTCCCCTGCCTATTAAGTCCAGCCTCCACCCTCTTTTCTCTCTGTTCTTAAAGTTGTGCTCTTCTATTTCCCTAATAAGATTCTTTTTTTGTAGAGAAGAGGTCTCACTATGTGCATAGGCTGGTTCAATTCTATCCTGGGCAACTTGGCGAGACCTCCTCTCTACAAGAAAAAAATCAAAAAATTTGCCAGGCGTGGTGGCACTTGCCTGTGGTTCCAGCTACTTGGAAGGCTGAGGGGGAAGGATCACCAGAGCCCAGAAGGTTGAGGCTGTGGTGGCCATGAGCATGCCTTTGCACTCCAGTCTGGATGACAGAATGAGACACCAACTCAAAAAATAAATAAATAAAGTAGAATTTCCCCCCCCATTAGAAGTTGAATTCACAATTATTCACTACTATGCCTATTAAACCATTTCTCCCTATACTTTCAAAGGCTGGTCAACACGTATTCTCATGTATCTTCTACTGCCGTCTCTATGCTAATGACTCCAAAATTTGCATCTTCAGACCAGGCAAGGTGGCTCACACCACTCATCTCAGCACTTCGGGAGGCCAAGGTGGGAGGATTACTTGAGCCCAACAGTTCAAGACAAGCCTAGGCAACATGGCAAGACATTGTCTCTACAAAAAATAAAAAAACTAGCTGAGTGTGGTGGCACTTGCCTGTAGTCCCAGCTACTCGGGAGGCTAAGGTGGAAGGCTCACCTGAGCCCAGGAGGTTGAGGCTGTGGTGCCTGGCCTGTTTTTCTTATTTTTAATTGCTCTAAAAGACAGCTGTCAAAAGCCAAAATAGTGCAAGTATTGCCTCTCATGGCATATGTTAAAGTAATATGTACGGCAACAATACAATGGCTGGCAGGGAGGAACTGGGGATATTCTGTTCTAAAGTCCTTGCAATACACAGGAAGTGCTGCATTGCTGGAGGCTTCTAAGAATTATGTGTGGACCATTCTATGAAATAAGTAGGCATAGAAGAGAAAAAGGATTATAGAAATACATGACTTTGAATCCCAAACTTGCATTAATTTCATGTATTTGTATGGTAATAAATATGGTTTTATGTTTTAAAAAGTTTTGTTTCTTCTTTAATAGAGTTTATATTTTTAGAGTGATTTTAGGTTCACAGCAAAATTGAATGGAAAGTACAGGGAGTTCCCATTACCCTCTGCCCCTCCATATACACAGCCTTCCCCACTAGAGTGGTACGTTTGTTACAATCAATGACCCCACACTGACACATCATTATCACCCAAAGTTCATAGTTTACATTAGGGTTCATTCTTAGTGTAACTTCAAAGGGTTTTGACAAAAGTAAAATGACATGCACTCACCACTGGAGTATCATCCAGAATGTGTCACTGCCCTACAAATCTTGTCAGCTCCACTTGGTAATTTTAAATCTTCTGCACTCCAGATCTAGAAATCCATGTCCAAAGTTGACACTTTTCACTGTGATGTGCCATATCCTCAATTATTTTATGTGTTATTACTCTTTTTTCCCCCTTCTGGCATTTCTAGTAGAACAATACTTATACTTGTACCTTCCATATTTCTTAACTTTCCTCTCATGCTTTTCATTTGTTAATCCCTTGTTGCTCTGGTTTTCCAGTTCAGGAAGTAATTCTCCAGCTATATTGTTCTGCTATTCAATCCACCCACTGAATTCTTTGTTTCATTAATATTTGTCATACTCAACATCTGATTCACAAGTGCTTGTTTGTGCTTTGTATCTCCTGCATTTTCCCTTCTTTCTCTGAAGCTTTTTATGAAGCTTGTTTAAATTTTTATTTTGTCTGATCCATTAGTTTGACTTTCTCTGATAAAAGCAGTTCTATGCATTGTTTTACTGTAACGGTTTTCTTGCTTCTCAGATGCATCGTCCATTTTCCCCGTGTGCACGTACTTATTCCTTGGGGCTATCAGCTGCCTCGACTATAAAGTCTACCTGAGGGAAAGGGAGAAAAGCCTAGGTGTTGGCTTGTGCTGCTCCAGCGGAATTCAGAACTTGCAAAGAGGCACATCTCTGTTGAAATACTTCCAGGATAATGGCCTGGTTCAAGTAATCCCTGATTTTGCCCTTCAGGCATCGTATGTCCAGGGTATCTCACAATTTCTCAACACCAGCTACGGATGGGGAAAAAAGCGGAAAGGGGACTGACAGCGGGGTGCTCAGGCATAGGTTGGCCAATCTGCACTCACAGACCATACTTCCAAACATCTTTGCTAGTTCTTTTTTTTTTTTTTTTCTACTTACCCCTTAAAAGGTTGATGTTTTCCAATGCTCCCTGCACTTTCCTTTTCTCTAACACTGGACAGGGTCTTCCTCACTCACATTTTCATTATCTGCACACAGCGTCTGCACAAAGTTACACTCAATATTTGTTAAATAATCATCTAATTGGGAAGCACAAAAGATATTATTAACCACATCCTCATTGTTAGAAGAGGTAGGGCTCCGTTTCAGCTTCAAATAAAGTACCTGTTTTAATTGGTTGTTATTTTATCTTTTTTTTTTTTTTTTTAGTTGGAGTCTCACTCTGTCACACAGACTGGAGTGCAGTGGCCGCTCCCAGCCACCAGAGCCTCGACCTGCTGGGCTCTGGCGATCCTTCCGCCTCAGCCTTCCAAGTAGCTGGAACTACAGGCGCGCGCTACCACGCCCATCTAGTTTTTGATTTATTGTAGAAATGAGGTCTCGCCAAGTTGCCCAGGCGGGTCTCGAACCCTTGGGCTCAGGCAATCCACTCACCTCAGCCTCCCAAAGCGCAGGATTACAGGCTGAGTCACTGAGCCTGGCTAGTTATTTTATCTTTAAAAGGAGCTAAATGATAGAGTTTGAAAACAGAACAATTCTAAAATTCCCTCCAACTCTCTATTTCTGTGGGTTCCCATCTGCACTGTGCAGCTATAAGCCATGTAATTTTACCATGTTTACTCCCTGGTGGATGGCAGTTAAACATTGAATATTTGCGGACTAATTTTTAGCTCTCCATGAAAGTCAATGCATCTAGCCTTTTACACACCAAATATTTTGGTAATCAGATGAGATTGGGCACATTCAGGGTGGTATGGCTGTAAACTGGTATTCATATGTCTGGGTTCACTAGAGTTTTCAGGGAAGTTATTTTTTGGAAATTTTTCTTAGACTATTTATTCTCCTAAGCCAGTCTGAGGTGATTCTGTTGGCTCTAGATATTAATATTAATATTTTACTCTTACTTTTTCAGAACATGGCAAAAAAGACTTTGGCCCAAATTTCTTTTTCACAACTCAGTATCAGAAAAAACAAAAAATAGTAAAGAAAACTGACCACCTGTAGAGACTGCATGAATCGTCAAGTCATGGTATCCATGTTCCTTTTATCATCAAAATGGCTGTTTCCAAATTCTGCATACTAAAATGTCCTATTGGGCCGGATGTGGGGCTCATGTCCATAATCCCAGCACTTTGGGAGGCCGAGATGAGAGGACTGCCTGAGCTCACAGGCTCGAGATCAGCCTGGGAAACTTGGCGAGGCTTCATCTCTACAATAAATCAAAAAAATTAGCTGGGCATGCCTATAGTTCCAGCTTTTTGGAAAACTGAGGTGGAAGGATCTTCTGAGCCCAGCTTGTCAAGGCTGCAGTGGCCATGAGTGTGCCACTGGATTCCAGCTTGGGCGAACAGAGTGAGATTCCAACTCAAAAAAAAAAAGCTCCTATTCAAAAGTCCCCTAGTGAAGCTATACACAGTCAGGTTAGAAACCAACAGTAAATTATAAATTATAACGCCTGAGTGTGGGGTGACTGGGTTTCACAATAATAGTTTTCTAGTTTCTAGTCTAAAAATGCTACATTTTATTTGAGGAAAACAAAGTATCCACATGATGGCACTATAACCTATCAAATAAGAGGCTGCCAGTTGAGGACCAACAAGTCGGAAAATTCTAGTTAGAGTACTTATTATTGATAAAGCATGCTTAAAAATAGGGGTTTTTTTTCTTTTTCTTTTCTTTTTTTTTTTGAGTTGGGATCTCACTCTGCCACCCAGGCTGGAAGGCTGGAGTCCAGTGGCACAATCACAGCTCACTGTAGCCTCAATCTTCTGGGTTCAAGCGAACCTTCCGCCCCAGCCTTCCAAGTAGTTGGAACTGCAGGTATGCGCCACCATGTCTGGCTAATTTTTTTCTATTTTTTATAGACACAAGGTCTTGCTATGTTGCCTAAGCTGGTCTTGAACTCCTGGGCTCAAGCAATCCTCCTGCTTTGGCCTCCTACTTTGGCCTCCCAAAGTTGGGATTACAGGTGTGTCACTGTGCCCAGCCAAAATAGGATATTTTATATACAGGGTAATATGGATATAATTCTCTTATGCTTTATAGAGACATGCTGGTTAATCCCGCATATCCGTTTCCAAGTGCATTTTTCCACATGGGTCATTTAATAGTACCATCTTAATCTTCATTCTCCTCATCTTTTTAGAAAAGTTATTAAACATCTCCAGCACATGGTGTTGAACTAGATAAGTCCAGTAAAAGCAACAGGCATTTAAAAGTCTAACATGAGCACACGACCATGTTAGCAGCTAGTTAATGCATTCCTCATGATGTCATTCCTTCCTATATGTGAACAGGGAGTAATTCAGGAGCTATTAGGAAAAAAGGTTAAATGAGAGATGCCATTGTGGACTGTATATTCTGGCAGGGAGATAGGCTTTAAATACGTGTTGACATATTACTTAATTATAGTTATGATAAGTGCCACAAGAAAGATCTAGGTAAAATAAAAGCATATAAATGGTTAAAGGAGCATAACCCAGTCTGGAAAATAAAGAAGCATCATCAAAGAATAGATGATGAGCCAGGCTATGAAAGATGAACAAAAAATTAAGTAGGCGAAAGAAAGGGAAAAGCATTACAGTCAAAGGTAGTGGCATGTGCAAAGGGCCTACAGTAACATGTTTCAGGAATTGAGAGCACAAAAAATCCATCTTATCTTAATTTCACAAGCCAATTTTTACTTTAGAATATTTTATCATCAATTCATTAATCTCTGAATTTGAATGCCATACTCACTTTTTTTGTTTGTTTTTGAGTAGGAGTCTCTGTCACCCAGGCTGAAGTGCAGTGACATGCTCATGGCCACAGCAGCCTTGGCCTGCTGGGCTCAGGTGATCCTTCCACCTTAGCCTTCTAAGTAGCTGGAACTACAGGTGCAGGTCATCATGCTCAACTAATTTTTGGTTTATTATAGAGACGAGGTCTTGCCAAGTTGCCCAGGCTGGTTTCGAACCTCTGGGCTCAGGCAATTCTCTCACCTTCGCTTCCCAAAGTGCTAGGATTACAGATGTGAGCTACCGTGCCCAGCAATATTCTCTTTAAAGATGAACTGTATTCTAAAACTTTTGATGAAAAATGAACTGTTTAGAAGGAAAACCTTTTTTTCCTACGGCAAAAAATAGTATGAAATAACAGTACCATGAAGTTGGGCATGGTGGTTCATGCCTGTAATCCCAGCACTTTGGGTTGCCTAAGTGAGAGGTTGCTTGAACCTGGGCAACGTAGTGAGATCTCATGTCTACAAACAATAACAAAAAATAGTTGGTGTGGTGGTGTATGCCTGTAGTCCCAGTTATTTGAGAGGCTGAGGTGGAAAGATTGCCTGAGCCCAGCAGTTTGAGGCTGTGGTGAGCTGTGAATGTGCCACCACACTTCATCCTAAATGACAGAGTGAGAGCCCAACTCAAAAAAAAAAAAAAAAGTACCACAAAGTCTATTTAAGCCATAATGTAATCACTGCACTCCCAGTAACTAACTCAGTGCCCTGACTGTTCTCTTTGAATAAAGTATGTGCTCAATAAACATTTTTTTTCTTTTAATTTTTTTTCTTTTAAATATGTGGGGTATAATTCAGGGTTGGGAATACGAATGTTCATTATGCAGGTACCCTTGTTGATGAGGTGTGCCCCCCCTTTCCCAGGCAGATTCCCACTACTGCCAATCCCGCTTCCCCGCTCCCCTCCCGGCAGTTTCCTGCTACTGTCAATCCTTTTTTATAGTTTTTCGATAATTGTTCAAGGTCCACTTATGAGTAAGAAAATCTGATACTCAGTTCTTTGTTTCTATGAAAGATGACTCAGTATTACAGACTCTAAGTTCACCCAGGTTGCTGTGAAGTTCATGGTATTGTCCTTTATGGTTGCGTAATATTCCATCATGTATATGTACCACATTTTTTTTATCCAGTCCTCTTTTGATGAGCAGCATGGTTGGTTCCATGTTCTCGTTACTGTGAACAATGCTGTGATAAACATACGTGTGATAAACATACGTGTGCAGGTATCTTTTTTGTAGAGTGATTTGAGCTCCTCCGGGTATATTCCCAGCAGGGGGATTGTGGGGCTGTATGGAAGGTCGATTTTCAGATCTTTTAGGAATTGTCACACTGTTTTCCACAGAGGCTGTACTAGTTTCTCAATAAATATTTCTTATTTATTTATTTATTTGAGGTGGAGTCTCACTCTGTTGCCCACGCAGGAGTACAGTGGCATGCTCACGGACACTGTAGCCTCAACCTGCTAGCTCTGGTGATCCTTCCACTTCAGCCTTCCAAGTAGCTGGAACTATTGTTGCACGCCAGCTAATTTTTTGATTTACTGTAGAAACAAGGTCTTGCCATGTTGGCCAGGCTGGTCTCGAACCCATGGGCTCGGACAATCCTCTTGCTCCGGTCTCCCAATGTGCTGGGACTACAGGCATGAGCCACTGTGCTCAGCTCATAAATATTTCTTAATGCATGAAATATATAATATTTCTGCATTATGAGTAATTAGCAAATAGAAGCACAATGATGTAGAAGTAATTTTATTTTATAGGCTGAGCATGGGATATAGTTTAATGAGAGAAAGGTTTAGGTCATCAATGAGGACTTTCACAAAATTCTAAATAGAACTTCTATGCACATCAAAGAGTTTTTTAGGCAGGGCTTGGTGGCTCAGCCTGTAATCCCACGCTTTGGGAGGCTGAGGTGAGTGGATTGCCTGGGCCCACAGGTTCGAGACCCGCCTGAGCAACTTGGTGAGCCCTCATCTCTACAATAAATAAAAAAATTAGCCGAGTGTGGCAGCGCGTGCCTGTAGTTCCAGCTACTTGGAAGGCTGAGGCAGAAGGATCGCTGGAGCCCAGCAGGTCGAGGCTCCAGTGGCTGGGAGCGGCCACTGCATTCCAGTCTGGGCGACAGAGTGAGACTCCAACTCAAAAAAAAAAAAGTTTTTTAGAGGTTGGTCACATTGACTTTTTAAGCCTAATTTCACTTTAAAACGTGAAGCTTTCCGTTTCCTTGTTATAGTTGTATTACTACCTTTACTTTTATGCCCGAGGAGCACAATTAGGCACATGTTCTGACTTCCTACATGAAATAGAGTGAGAGAAAGTAAGGAAGAGACTGGGTACAGAGGTTCACACCTGCAATTTCAGCACTTTGGGAGGCCAAGGCGAGAGGATTGCTTAAGCCCAAGAATTCAAGACAAGTCTAGGCATCATAGTGAGACCTTGTCTCTCAAAAAAAAAAAAAAAAATCAAAAAATTAGCCAGGCGTGGTGGCATGCACCTGTAGTTCCAGCTACTTGGGAGGCTGAGGCAGGAGGATCGCCTGCGTCTAGGAGGTTGAGGCGTGGTGAGCCGTGATCATGTCACTGTACTCCAGCCTGGGGGACAGAATGAGACCCCGACTCAAAAAAAAAAAAAAAGAAAAAGAACAAAAGAAAGAAAGAAAGGGAGAAAGGGCTTTGGGGTTTTTTATTTTGTTTTTAATTTTGTGTGTGTTTTTTTCTTTAAGTGGGAGTTAAAAAAGGAGCAATGAAAGGAGGGATTTTGGGCACAGGTATGAGTGTGTAGAAAAAGAGATAGCACACGAATGAGGAAGGGAGAGCACCACAGCCTGAAGCGGGCCCAACTTATGTGAGCACTTAAACACAGAAGGGGGCCGGGGTCCATGGCTCAGCCTGTAATCCCAGCACTTTGGGAGGCTGAGGCGAGTGGATTGCCTAAGCCCGCAGGTTCGAGACCAGCCCGGGCAACATGGTGAGACCTCATCTCTACAATAAATAAAAAATTAGCCGAGCATGGTAGCACGCGCCTGTAGTTCTGTCTACTTGGAAGGCTGCGGCGGAAGGATCGCTGGAGTCTAGAAGGTCGACGCTGGGGTGGCCGGGAGCATGCCACTGCACTCTAGCCTGGGTGAAGAGTGAGACTCCAACTCAAAACAAACACAGAAGGGGAGTGGCACTGGTAAGAAAATCTGTCCAATGAAGAAAGTAATTGAAGAAAAGGGAGGTAGATGAGATAATTCCCCCGCCTGTCACAGGTGGTGTGGTCAGTCAGTGATACTGAATGATTTCCTATGACTAAAGAGCAGTTAGAAAATTCGTCCATTCTTAAAGACATGATATTCATATATTGTGAGTTCAAAAGGTAGGAAACACCTGTATTAACTTTCGTATTCATCTTTACTAGATGATTCCTAAATTTCTCCACTACATCCACTCATGTATTATAAATATGATATAAATGGACTTTACAAAGTAATAACTACAGTTAATATTCATTGAGCATGTACTCTATGATATACACTGCACTGAAGTTTGTTTTTATTAGCTAATGTATTCTTCACCAACACTTTGCGAGGTCAGCACTAGAATCCTTCTTCTAAGCTAAAGAAAACTAGGGGTACCTGCATAATGAACATTTGTATACCTAACCCTGAATTGTACCCCACATCTTTAAAATAAAAATAAAATAAATAAAACTAGACTGAGAGAGGGACTAAAGAAATCATGGGGCAAAAATGTGGTACAGAGCCCTTTTCCAGTATGAAGTATGTGGATAATAACCATCTCTCTTGTGTTCCTCATGCCCCTTTCTCCCTTGTTCTAGTCCTTCGGGGCCAAGGGCTCTGGGTACAGCATCCAGCCCCATGAAGCACTGACACCTCCTCCCCTGTGCTTACCTCTTTGTATGTGTCATCCTTTTAGTCTAGTTAGTCCATTGCCTGTCTCACCACCCAAGTCCATCCAACCTGATTCTCTTTAGGTAGCTTTTACTAGCCTTTGGCATGTGTTTTCAATGTGGGTTGCCTTGATTTCTCCTTTTTCTGACAGTTGCATGCATGCCTGAGTTTTGACAGCTGCCAGTTCCCTTCTTTCTTGAGATTTCAGTCCCTGACCAGACAGTTGTTGGAATGAGCCCTCTTGGTATGGGAAGTATTGTTATATTTTAATCCAGTACCCTTCTAATCCTTTTATTGTATAATGGGCCTGGACTCTTTTAGTACCTGCAGAATAAACATTTGTATACCTAATCCAGAATTGTATCCCACATATTTAAAATAAAAAATTTAAAAAATATACTAAAGGGTCTTATATAATAGTCACTGGGTTTAACTTTAGGACTATTTGCAAGTTTTTTCTTTTCTTTTTTTTTTTTTGAGTTGGAGTCTTACTCGGTCGCCCAGACTGGAGTGCAGTGGCTGCTTCCGGCCACCGCAGCCTCGACCTGCTGGGCTCCAGTGATCCTTCCGCTCAGCCTTCCAAGTAGCTGGAACTACAGGCGTGCGCTATCACACCTGGCTAGTTTTTTTTTTATTTATTGTAGAGATGAGGTCTCGCCAAGTTGGCCAGGAGGGTCTCGAACCCGCGGGCTCAGGCAATTCACTCACCTCGGCCTCCCAAAGCACGGGATTACAGGCTGAGCCATTGAGCCCCGCCCTCTTTCCTTTTTTTTTTTTTTTTTTTTTTTAGTCTCAGTCTGTCGTCCAGGCTGGAGTGCAGTGGCATGCTGCTCACAGTCACCGCAGCCCTGACCCGCCGGGCTCAGGCGATCCTTCCACCTCAGACTTCCAAGTAGCTGGAACTACAGGTGCACGCCATCAAGTCTGGCTTATTTTTTGATTTATTGTAGAGATGAGGTCTCGCCAAGTTGCCTGGCTAGTCTCAAACCTGTGGGCTCAGGCAATTCTCTCACCTCAGCCTCCCAAAGTGCTGGGATTATAGGCGTGAGCCACCATGCCCAGTCATAAGTTTTTTTCTTTAACTATTACAATGATCAATAAAGTACTTAAAAAGCAGCTCATATGATCTGTGGATTCTCATTAATGTCTTTACCATGCTGGTGCTCCTCTGGCATCTCAGCCAAGTACTTAGAAATATAAGAAATATAAAAATAAGACTGGGAGTGATGGTTAGAGGCTGTAATCCCAGCACTTTGGGAGGCCAAGACGAGAGGATTTCCTGACCCAGGGGTTCAAGAACAGCCTGGGCAACTGGATGAGACCTTGTCTCTACAATAACACAAAAAAATCAGCTGGGTGTGGTGGTGCATGCCTGTAGTTCCAGCTACTTGGAAGGCTGAGGTGGAAGGATCGCCTGAGTCCAGCAGGTTGAGGCTGCGGTGGCCATGAGGGTGCCACTGCACTCCAGTCTGGGTGGCAGACAGAGAATTTGACTCAAAAAAAAAAAAAGAAATATAAAAATAGAAGAAATACTATCATTTTACTGAAAAACCTTCAGAGAACAGAACCAAGTGTCTACATTAACTCTATCAAATCCTGCAATCTACAGGATTGAACAGGGCAATCTGAGCCAAAGTTCATAGTTTTCCAGTTCTTAAGCTTCTCTCTGACAATAGCTACAATGCAATTATGTGTGGAACACTAAATCTGGCAGGCAACCGAATTTGTTGTCAGTTAAAAACATCTAGAAAGCTGGGCGCAGTGGTTCATGCCTATAATCCCAGCACTTTGGGAGGCCAAGATGAGAGGATGTGGTGGTGCAAGCCTGTAGTTCCAGCTACTTGGAAGGCTGAGGTGGAAGGATCGCCTGAGCCCAGCAGGTTGAGGCTGTGTGGCTTGAGCCCACGGATTTGAGACCAGCCTGGACAACCTGGCAAGACCTCATCTCTACAGTAAACCAAAAAATTAGCTGGGTGTGGTGGTGCATGCATGTAGTTTCAGCTACTTGGAAGACTGAGGTGGAAGGATCACCTGAGCCCAGGGGTTGAGGCTGCGGTGGCCGGGAGTGTGCTACTGCACTCCGGCCTGGGCAACGGAGTGAGATTCCAACTCATGAAAAGAAAAAAAAATCTAGAAAAACATTTGAAAGATTTTAATTATGTTTTTGTGATTTTAAAAACAGACATGACAGTTCAACAAATGCAAATAATCTCTTTCAAATTCAGTGGCCTGAGTTTTTATTATAATATTCGTTATTAAACTATGGTTCTAAGTAGTCTGCTGAGTTCAGAGCACATCAGATTTAGAAGTTTAAGTTCATCAAAATAAAAAAACCAAAGCACACAAACACACATACAAAAGGATATTTCTTATGTTGGAGCATACAACTATTAGTTTTCTAGTAAAAAGAAACATTTCTTGCCAAATGGCAAATTGCAGACATCATAAATCAAGCACATATTATATTGACATGTTTGCCTTTCTAAATATTTAACTCAGGCACACTACATTTATAAGAGTTTCAAATCTGACAGTTGAGTAGAAAGAGCCTGTGTAGAAATGTTTTGAAGTGAATCCATTTGCTAATTCTTCCCTTAGATAGACTAGTAAACTAAATAAAAGAGGAGGATGGTCATTTGGACAATGTTAAATTCCCATATCTGTGGTCTGGTGGAAACAGTACAGGGTAAAGACACAAATTCTAGGTTCTAGTGCTAATATTATTATTTACTAGTGAAAGTGAGTCATGTACCCTCTCTGCCTTCATTTTCTAATTTATAAAATAAAGGTGCTGATTTCTTTCTTTATTCTTTTTTTTTGAGTGGGAGTGCCTGTAGCCCAGGCTAGAGTGCAGTGGCACAATCACAGCTACCATAGCCTTGACCTCCTGGGCTCTGGCAATCCTTCCACCTCAGCCTTACAAGTAGTTGGAACTTCAGGTGCGTACCACCACAGCTATTTATTTATTTATTTATTTATTTATTTATTTATTTATTTATTTATTTGAGAGATGAGGTCTCACCATGTTGCTCAGGCTCATCTTGAACCCCTCGGCTCAAGCAATCTTCCTGTGGCACCTCCCAAAGTGCTGGGATTACAGGTGTGAGCCATTGTGCCTGGTTTGGTTTTTATTTCTAAGGATCTTTCTAGTTCTCAGATCCTACACATGTGAACAAAGGAACTTGGGCAAGTCAGAAAATATTAATTTGGATTTACATTTTATTTAGCACTTTGTGCCAGGCAAAAGTTCCATATGCTTTACATGGATTAATTTAACTCTGACAACCACTTGTGAAGCAGTTGCTGACAATGTTCCCATTTTACTGAAAAAACAGGCACAGAACAGTTTAGGAACTTGCCCAAAGTTCACACCACTCGTAAAGTATCAAAAATGGAATTTTAACTTAAAATTCTGGCTCTAGAGCCCTGAAAATAATCATTAATTACAAGCAAAGAGGAGATAAATTATTTCTAAAGAGGATGGTATTTGAGCTGGGTCTTAAAGGATGGGTAAGATTTTAACAGGCACATATAAAGAACTGGTGAGAAAATAGAGTGAGTAAAGGTAGAAAATGCAGGAAAAGGTGAGGCATTTATATGAGACAGGAAGTGGTAAGGTTTGGCTAAAGTGCTGCAGAGGAATAATCTTGCAGTTCATTCAATAGATCTGGAGATCTTAGAAGTGGCAAGACTTATAGGCCCTGCTCTGGAAATTCTGACTCCATAGGTCAGCGGGTAGGGCCTGAGGCCTGGGACCATGTCTTTTCAACAATCTCTTCAGATGAATCTGATATGCAGTTACCAGTGTGGTAGAAAACAAGAGGGACTGACACAGAATAGGGCTGTGAACTTAAATGGGACCCAGATCATGAAGGACTTTATGCTAAACTAAGATAGCTAGACTTTTTTAGCTGATAACATTTAAGTTTTTAAAACTTGTTTTAATTAAAATTTTATTTTTAAAGTAATAAAGCATTCTTGTAGTACACAATTCAGAAGGCCATCAAAGCGAATTCACAGTCTCCTTTTCACTTCTGTTCCCTTAAGTTCCCATCCCTCCTAGTCACTGTAGATTTTTAAGAAGAGAAATCACAGCACCAGAGCAGAGTCTAAGGAAAATGATTCAGAAATGCTGGAGGCAAGGATGAGCCCAACCAGCCTGGTAGTAGTGGGAATGAAAAGGAAGGGATGGATATAAAGTTTTGTTTTGTTTTTTGAGTTGGAGTCCCACTCTGTCACCCAGGCTGGAGTGCTGTGGCACGCTCACGGCCACTGCAGCCTCGACCTGCTGGGCTCAGGTGATCCTTCAGCCTCAGTCTTCCAAGTAGCTGGAACTATAGCTGGCACACGTCATCATGGCCGGCTAATTTTTTGATTTATTGTAGAGATGAGGTCTTGCCAAGTTGCCCAGGCTGGTCTCGAACCTGTGGGCTCAGACAGTGCTCTCACCTCAGCCTCCCAAAGTGCTGGGATTACAGGAGATAGCCACTGCACCCAGCCAGGTGCAAAGTTATTCAGGTAAAAGCAATAGGACCTGGCATTTAGCACAGGGCCTAGAACACAGAAGGCATTTCAAAGTTACTACTAAGTGGATCCTGAATAATAGAGCTAAAAGAATGACCAAAGTGACTTCAAGGTTTAGAAACAGGATGGTGAGGAGCTGGAAAGTGACATGAACGTTGTTGAAACAAAAAAATATCAAGGTTCAGGTATGAAAGGGGAAGATGATATATGTAGTTGTGAATCTATGAGTTGGAAATGCTCACAGGCCATGAAGTGGAAACTTCTGTCAGGTGGTTGGTAATGGAATCGGGTGCCAAGGAAAGAAGATGGGAGCTTTGAGTATAAATTTTAGAATTTGCTTTCTGAAAAAATAAGAATAATCAGATAACTAAGAAAGATACTGTAGAAGATGATGTCCAAGGACAGAAAATGATTAACTGACTACATTAGGGAGACAAAGAGATAAGTGAAACCAGGAGAGATAATGTCATGAAAATGCAAGAGGAGACTATATTAAGAACAGTGAGCCGGGCGCAGTGGCTCACGCCTGTAATCCCAGCACTTTGGGAGGCTGAGGCGAGAAGACTGCCTGAGCCCACAGGTGGGAGACAAGCCTGGACAACCTGGTGAGACCTTGCCTCCACAATAAATCAAAAAAGTAGCCAGGTGTGGTGGCACATGCCTATAGTTCTAGCTACTCTGAAGGCTGAGGCAGAAGGATCGCCTAAACCCAGCAGGTTGAGCTCTAGTGGTCGTGAGTATGCCACTGCACTCCAGCCTGGGCGACAGAGTGAGACTACGACTCAAACAAAACAAGATAAAACATAATGGCTGGGCACAGTGGCTCACACCTATAATCCCAGCAATTTGAGAGGCCAAGACAGGAGGACTACTTGAGACCAGCCTAGGCAACATAGCAAGACCTCATCTCTACAAATATAAAGAAATTAGTCAAGTGTGGTGGTGCAGGCCTGTAGACTCAGCCTCCCCGAAGGTTGAGGTGGGAGAATTGCCTGAGCTTGGGAAGTCGAGGACTGTGGTGAGCTGTGATTGTGCCATTGCACTCCAGGGTGGGTGACAGAGTGAGACCCCAACTCAAAAAAAAAAAAAAAGAGAGAGAGAGATGTGACAGTTATCGGTAGTGTCAGATGAGAAAATGAGGTCATGGAGAATGAAGAATGAGATAAAGTGGTCAGGTTTAGTAATCAGAAAGGGGGCGGAGTGGGCCAAAATCAGACAGGAAATAAGAAATGAGGGGGTGGTGAGGAAGTGATTGCTGCAAGTCCTTTCTACTCTTGAGAAATCTGATGGTGAGGGGATGGCAAGAGATGGAACAGTCGGAGGATGGGCAAAAAAGGAAATGTGAATGTGCACCCTGGAGTTGGCAACTCAGTGACCTTCCTTGTGGGAAGAGCAGTGTCAACATGTTTCAAGAGGTAAGATACTAACACATTTGCAGGGAGAGAAGGAGCCAAGAGGAAGAGACTGCAGGTACAACACAGTTGATAACCAAGTTAGATCAGATACGGGAAAGAAAGGAAAGCTATCTTACGGTTGGATTTGGAAAGGAAAGGAGGTCTCCTCTTGACCCAGAAAGGGAGAGACAGTTTAAGAGATTCTGAGGTGAGGAGGAAGGATAAGGATGTGATTGACAGCCTGTGTTTTCTCAGGAAAGTAGGTGCCCTAGTTGTCCCTCCTCAACAGAGAATAAAATATGACCTACGCTAAACACCGGACTGATATAAACAGGGCTAGATTTTTGTAGTAAGCATTTACCTTATGGCAGATACTTCATTTAATACGTATAACAACCCTAAGAGGTAAGTACTGATATTCTTCCCATTTTAAAAACTTACACTTCCCTAAAGAGGATATGAAACTTGCCCACAGCTAACAAGTCTACATTCAAACCCAGGCTGAAATGCATTGTTTTAAACTCTGTTACAGCTCACAGCAAGGGGATACCAGAGACCATGATTTGGTGAGTGTGCAAGTAGGTGTAGCTCACCCTTGATATTATCTTTGCCCTGCTCCTCCAAAACATAGCATTCTTGGACACTGCCAGATAAATGATGTGGTATCCTAATATTAACATTCTTATACTAAAAAGCCAGAGTTTGCGCTTTCTGAGCTTTATAGTTAAGAATATGTACATATAGGAATGAAATATTAGCAGGAAAGGGAACATAGGAAAAAAGTCTTTTGAAAATATGAAATTGCCATTGCTTTGATTCTTTTGTTCTGATATGACCTCCTATTCTATGATAGAGACAATTGTGGATACAATTCCCTTCCTAAATTAGACATAAACAAAGGTTTAGCTTGGATTTAGTCCTACTTAAGTGCAAATTCTGAAGACACTCTAATACTACAGTAGATGATGACACAAAATGATACAGTAAGTCTTCAATTAATGTCAACAGGTTCTTGGAAATTGCAACTTTAAGCAACATGATGTTAATGAAAATAAATTTTTTTTCATCAATGTTATAATGAAATTATGTTATTCAAGGTCCTCCTATAAGTCATTTCACTTAAAGTCAGTTTCTAATAATCTACCAATATCTTAAGTGAGGACTTACTGTACTCTACAAACATGCTGCTCTTGATTCTTGATAACCTATTTTAAAATTCACTATAATCTTTATAGTAGATATAAGAAACTGTAACATCAATTATTGGCATTTCTAATCAACTGCTTGGATGAACTGCAAGGATTGACCCTAACAGGGAGGTGATTTGTTTCAGGAACTCTACTTTGAAATCTTTCCCTGTGGGTAGGTAAAATGACACCATTCCCAAAAGTGTCCACATCTTAATCCCTGGAACCTGTGGAGTATGTTAAATTACACAGTAAAGGTAAATTAAGATTGCAGATGGAATTAAGGTTGCTAATCAGCTGATTTTGAGATGTGGAAACTATCCTGAATTATCAAGGTGGGTCCAATAGTGAGTCCTTACAAGTGGAAGAAGTAAGTGGGAGAGAATCACGAGAGATGACAGCAAGAGGACTCAACAAGCTGTTGCTGGCTTTGAAGATGGAGTAAAAGGGCTGAGTCGAGGAATGTGAGTGGCTTTCAAAAATTGGAAAAAGCAAGACAGTGGGCTCTCCCCAGAACTTGACTTTAGTACAGTGAGACCCCTGTTGGACTTTTGACCTATAGAACTGTGAAGTAATACATTTATGTTAAGCCACTAAATTGGTGGTAATTTGTTATAGCAGCAACACAAAACTACCTGTACCTGCCCTGCTATCTCCTGCCCTACCCTCAGATCCCGGGTATTATCTTCTGTGATTTAGCATTCCATGTGACATTTACATCTTAGTACAGTATATGTTGACTTATCATTCCACACTTGCATTTCAAGGCCTTTGTCTAATAGCTTCTAACTATAAAAAGAATATATTCTTTGCTAAATTTAGGAGCAAATAAGTAGGTGGAGAACAATGTTTTGGGAAGATTGATCACAATTTTCCTTAAGTCTCTACTAACTAAAAATCTATTCCTCCAGCATGTGGTCAACCTTAATCACAAAAAACAGTATAATTTTCCAGAGATTAGTAATCCTTTTTCTTGTTGTTCCTTCAAATGATTCCCCTTTTTTTCTGAGCTAAAATGAGCTGTATTGATTACTTACAGATATTGTGTGCCAGCCTTGTGTAACCACGCACAAAAATACTTGGTTAACTGATTTAACTTTTAATTAGTTTGCTAGTGTTCCTCATTAAGAAATTAATTTTAAACCGGGCACGGTGGCTCGCACCTGTAATCCCAGCACTTTGGGAAGCGGAGGTGAGAGGATTGCCTGAGCCCCAGGGGTTCAAGACCAGCCCGGGCAACTTGGTGAGACTTCCTCTCTACAATAAATTAAAAAAAAAAAAAAATTAGCCAGGCTTGGTGGCTTGTGCCTGTAGTTCCAGCTATTGGGAAGGCTGAGGCGGAAGGATCGCCTGAGCCCAGCAGGCAGAGGCTGTGATGGCCCATGAGCGTGCCACTGCACTCCAGCCTGGGCGACAGTGAGACTCCAACTCAAAAAAAAAAAAGAAAAAAGAAAAAAATAGTTTTAAAAAGGCAGCGACATGCAATGTCGATTATATTACACTAAAAAAACGAGAAACTTCAGAATTCTGACTGTCAAAAGGGGAACGTGAACTTATCAGGTTTTTATTCTTACCTCTGCTACTATGTATACATTACAAATGGATAGAGTTTGGGTTGGCCAAAATCTATCGCTGAAAAGCTCAGGATATTTTCTCTACAGGTATTCTGATTTTCACAAAGCATCCCTTTCCTACCTGCGCTATGTTGATATAAGTTTTTATTTCTTCTCAGCAACTTAAGTAGTCGTCTTGACAGTGGTTTCCAGAGTGACACATTCCCGAGCTCCCTAAGGTCGGGTTTTTGCTCATTGCTTGGAATTGTTTTCTCCTGAATTTAAAGAGGCTTATTTTTAGGTGAAACGCTTTGCCTTTTCGAGGGCCTACTCCGCCTTACTACGGCTTAGTATCAGTACGTATAAACGCGTGACTGCTTACAGGCCAGAAAAGGTCTTCGGCCCGGAAAGCACAACTTCCAGTCGGATAAAAACGAAACACTCCTCCCTTACAGGCAGTGGTTTTTGCTCGGCTTTCCTCTCCTTCGCCATATCTCCGTGTGGGCACTATCGCTGTTCCCCGCGACACTGATAAAGTCACCGAGAGCGGTCAGCAGGGCTCGCGGAGGAGCCCGCGTCCGGCAGGGGACCCCAGGTCTGGGCGTTTCCTGGGACTGTGGACCTGGCAAGGGCGTGGGAGGTGGGAACGCTCCCGCAGGTCCTGGGTCCGCAGGATGAACCTCGGGTCGGGGCCGAGCCGCGACGCTCGCGGGTCCTGGCTTGGGCTGGGGCCGCCCAAACGTACAGTCTGGGAAAGAACCGACCTCCAGATCCTGACCCCGCAGGCGACAGCAGTTAGCCTTGTTTGCAAGTAATCGGATTCCCGGCGCACGCGCAGCGGAGCGGCTTCCGGCTTCCAGCCCCGCCCCTTAGGCCCCGCCCCTGGCTCGGTCTTCCGCCCCACCCCCAGGCCAGTTCCTCCTCGCGGCCCCGCCCCCTGGCCCGCTCCTCTCCCCCGCCCCTCCCTCCGTTCCATTTAATTGTTGAGTTGTCGGCCCCGCGCTGCCACTGGCGGCCGACAGGGGGCGGAGTTCGAGCTTGGGTTTGTCTCCTCGGGGCGTCCCCCGGGAGGCGGTCGCGGCGCGGGGGAGGGGAGGGCGGGGCGCTAGGACGCGGTTCCGTCGGCGGCGGCGCTACTTTAGGTCGGGGCTCGGCGGGGCGGCCGCGGCTGGCGCATCAGAGCTGACGTGGGGACGACGTGGGGCCGCCGCCGGCTTGCTGGGCGGCGGCGCCGCTCCTGCGCGGCGGTCGGGCTCGGCGTCTCCTCCTCCTCGCGTCCGTAAGCAGTGACGAGGTCCGCTACGTAAACCCCTCCGCTGCGGGTAAGTGGTGCGCGGCCCCGACAAGACCCAGCAGCCGGCGACGCGGCGCAGGAGGCGGGGGCAGGGGGCGGGGCGGGAGGGGGCGCCGGCGACCCGGGGTCCCGGAGGCCGGGGGGGCGGGGGAGCGGGCGGCTCCGGGCGCGACCCTGCCCCGCGCGGCGCCCCCAGGCGACCCCGAGCCCGCCCCGCGCCGCAGGACGCGCGCAGCTCGCTGGCGCGGAGCCCCAGAGCCTCCCCGCCTGCTCTTGAACTTGGCGCGAGTTGGAAAAGCGTCATCTGGAAAAGTCCTGCTGCGCTGATGAGTGGGGTTCTGACTTGAAAAGGAGAAGTCCGGACGTTGGCGGCACCTTCGTCCCAGTTTTATGTACGCAGTTTGGAGCTAAAGGAACACAACCCTTTTAAAAAAATTTTAAGTGGAGACGGGGGTCTCGCTGCGTTGCCCAGGCTGGTCTCAAACCCTGGGGCTCAGGGAGCCCCGCCTCGGCCCCCTCCCCCCCGAAAGTGCTGGGATTCTAGGCACGCATCATCACGCTCGGCCGAACAGAACCCATTTCTTCTCCGAAACATGAGTCGGAGGGACATCGCTGTTGAGTCATTTCGGTCCCCAGTGCGCGACAGATCTGATGTGATAGCGCGAAGACTTACCATGGCTGCGAAGAAAGAGCAAATCCGTGACTGCTAATAGAATTCGCAGTTTCTCTTGTTTTTTTGTCTTTTGCTTTTTTTTGCTTTTAATTTTTGCCTTTTTAGGGCTATCTAGTGAGGTTCCTAGATCCGGCTGAATAAGGAATAAGCACATGATTCCCTCCACGTAGTAGTAGTAGTTGTTGTTTTTTAAATGAGAACTTTGCTTGTATGTTAACATAGTTCTTTACCCTATTGCCTATTACTTGTGTATCAGATTTCCTGAGGTTGAAATCAGTTAGGCGCTTCCGGCACTCTGGGCAGGAAAGCAGCTGTCAGTTACCAAATTATCAGAAATTTTGACTTAAAGGACCAGCCTGAAAGTCTCACTAAAACTGAAAGAACCTCTTGTATCAGTGCGGCTTACCTTGGGGACAAAGTTTCCTTTTCTGCTTAATTTGCTAAGAGGATGGAAGTGCAGCCACCTCCTCTCGAAATGAATTAAAAATCTAGGTGCGTAGTGATACAGGTCCAATATGAGCATTGTATTAGAAAATGACGTTAGTTCACTTTCTGGTTTTTTTCCCTCCCCTTTGCTGATCACATTTTTCTCTGAGTCTTAGTCCTCTTTTTTTTGGATAACAAACTCATTTCTCTTCAGAAGTCATAGTAATCTTCATTTTGTCATTGAACTTAAAGTAAAATTTTTTCCCCCAAAGGAAGGCACATAGCAATGTGTTTTGGTCAATAAATGCTAAGTATTAAAACTGATGTTTGATTCAAACACAACTTTAAAAAATATATTGAGATGACTTTGATCCCGAATGAGTAAACACTTATAGCATTGTCAGTGTTAAGTGTTGATAATTAAACAATTTTGGTAAATCTATAAATAGGTCAATGTAACAGATGCTTTCCTAGTGACTTGGTGGTAGATATGGAATCATTTGGTGAGTGTGAAGTTGTAATTACTCTGATGTTTTGTGTACATATATTGCTAAGAGTATTGAATAAATTTTTATTGAATGTTTAAATACAGAGAAGTTTTTAGTCTTTTTGTTTTTGCATTGTACCTAAAGTTAATAAAATTCGCTTCTACTGATGAATTTTAACAACTCCAGCTCTCATGGGTAATAGAGTGTCTTCTAGTTTCCTCTGAGGTACGTCACTGCATGATTAAAATACGAAGTCGTATTTAGAGTTATGACCATCTCTTGAAAAGGGAAAAATTTCAGATTCTTAACATACATGAGGAATCTTGACTGAATCTCTACCAGTATAGACATATATTTCTTACTTGTTTCCCCCAAGTTGATATTCTCTACAAGTCAGTGTTGGGCCAGATAATTGAGCCACATTTTTTGTTGAAGTGAGTCTGTTTGAAAGCTCTCAAATGTCCTGTTCCATTTAAATAGACTTCTTAAAGTAAAACTGAACAGTGCAAACACTTAACAGCTGAACCACTGAGAGACTTTATTTTTTAGAGCAGTTTTAGAACCATTGTTATTTTGGTGTGCTGCCAACACTGGCCGATAGGGAAATATGCCTGAAACGTGTGAATTTTGTTACATGTCTCTACATTATTGAATTAATGCATTGCATATATAAAAGCCACTTTTGAGAAGAGTTATTATACATTGAATATGGCTTCAGTATTATCAATGTGGGAACTTACAGACACATTTCTGGAAAAATGTATTGTCCATTACACAATAGGTAGGAGTGAATACTTTAAATAATACTTTTTTTCATGGATACTCACTAGAGTATGCTGTTCTTTTGCTCATGGGTATTCATTTTCTGAAGCTCTGGAGTATTCAGTAGAGAATAAAAACGAAGAAAACCTAAGGATAACATTAGTGGGAACTGATCTTGTATTGCTCGTGAAAATGCCTTGTTTCACTGCTATATAATCGTGCACCACCTAGTGACATTTCTGACAAGGAAAGACCACATGGTGGTCCCATAAGATGATAACAGAACTGAAAAATCCCTGTCACTAATGATGGTCTTGCCTTTATAATGTCATAGGGCAACACATTACTTTTCTACGTTTAGACACACAATTACATTTTGTTGTGTTCCAGTTGTCTGCAGTATTCAGTACAGTAATATGTTAAATGGGTTTGTATCCTAGGAGCAATAGGCTATACCATACAGCCTAGCTGTGTAGTAGGCCATGCCATCAAGGTTTGTTTAAATGTGCTCTGTGATCACACAACACAATTGCTTAATGACGTGTTTCTTGGAACATATTCCTGTCATCAGGCAAGGCATGACTGTAATTCAGTTTTAACAAGGTTTAAAAAATAAGATGATATTTATTTGCATATTTTGTGACTGGCTTTCCTAGGAGTGTTAGAGGATTATCACTGGCAAGATGTATGTGAGACAATTTTTTTTTTTCTCTTGGGGGTCTCACTTTGTCGCCCAGGCTGGAGTATAGTGTCACGATCACAGCTCCTGGCCTCATGGAATCCTGCCTTAGCATCTTGAGCGCGTACCACCATTCCTGGCTAATTTTTTTCTTTTAATTTTTTTTAATGTTTTACAATTGTTTTTGTAGAGACAAAATCTTGCTATGTTGCCTAGGCTGGTATCGAATACCTGGTCTCAAACAGTTCTCCTACCCTGACCTCCTAAAGTGCTGGGATTTCGGGTGTGCCTGGCCTGAAAAAATTTTTTATAAGTAGAGAAAATGCATAGGCTATGAAGTTGTATGGTAGTTTTGCCTAAAGACTGCTTAGATAACTACCTCATTGGTCAGGAAGGAAGCTTGCCTCTAAGAATATCTTGCTAGTGACTCTCTTGTCAGGCTCTTTTGAAGCCTCCGCCAGGTCTCCCCAAATGGGAAGCATCTTCATGTTTTCTAAACAGTAGTATAACCAGGCCAGTTAAATGGCAAAATGAAATCCTATGAAATTTTAAGGGTGGGCCTAATGTGATTCTAATGTTTCGCGTGAATATTTCACAAAAGAAACTCAGTCTCTGGCTGGGTGTGGTGGCTCAGCCTGTAATCTCAGCATTTTGGGAGGACGAGTTGAGAGGATTGCCTGAGCCTGGGGGTTCGAGACCAGCCTGGGCAACTTGGTGAGATCTTATCTCTACAATAACTAACTAAATAAATAAATAAGCAAGCAAGCAAGCACCAGCCAGCCAGCCAGCCAGCTGGGTGTGGTGGGGCATACCTGTAGTTCCAGCTACTTGGAAGACTGAGGTGGAAGAATCACCTTAACCCAGCAGGTCGAGGCTGTGGTGGCGGTGAGCATGCCACTGCACTCTAGCCTGGGTGACAGAGTGAGGCTCCAACTCAAAAAAACAAAACAAAACAAAACAACTCAGTCTCTTCAAAGTTATCTTAGTAAATTTTTTCTTTCTTTTTAAAAAATAAAACACAGCTGATTTAAAATTAGATCATCCTAACTCAGAATAACAAAATGTCAGACAATGTTGTTCATAATCTCAACCTGTTTTTTTTCACTGATAGCACAAAACATGATTTAAAAAAATTTTTTTTGCTTAGAAATGTTTTTAACTGGAATTTATATCCTAGCATTGGCTATGATGAAAGCTTCCAGCTCTGGAATTGGGGCAACTAGCTTATGTTACTGTATGGATGCCTGGAATGCTTTTATTTCTCTTAAAATTGCTGGAGAAGTTAAATTTAATGAGTCATGTTTCTGCACTTATATACCAGTTCTGTTCAGATACACAAAATAGGCCTAAACTAGGTAAGTGAAATAACGTTTAAATTCTTTTCTCTGAACTTAAGCTAACTCAAGCAAGTGTCTTATCTACTTTCCCAGATTTACTAACAAGTAGTCACTGCATTTTTACTTAATGTGTAGATAAGGGTTTTGAAATGTACTTAGTGTGCAGTAAAGAGGCATGCTATTCCAATTCCCATCACTACACATCACGTCCATGTTATGAATATGCACGTGTATCCCCGAATCTGAAGTTTAAAAAAAGAAACAAAAAAAGAGGCTTGTTATTGAAAATAAAACCCTCACAGTGAGTCTAGTCATGCTCATAACTCCCCCAAGGTTTTTGTTTTTTTTTTTGAGTTGGAGTCTCACTCACTCTGTTGCCCATGCTGGAGTGCAGTGTCATGGTCACAGCGCCCGGCCACTGCAGCCTCGACCTGCTGGGCTCAGGTGATCCTTCCGCCTCAGCCTTCCAAGTAGCAAGAACTACAGGTGCGAGCCACCATGCCCGGCTAATTTTTTGATTTACTGTAGAGACGAAGTCTCGCCAAGTTACAGGCTGGTCTCGAACTCGTGGGCTCAGGCAATCCTCTTGCCTCAGCCTCCCAAAGTACTGGGATTACAGGCTTGAACTACCACGCCTAGCTACTCCCCCAAGTTTTAAAATTTGGTTTCCCTTCATCCAGGGGTGGTGGGAGTATCTGTGTGGTTGGGAATGCTTGAAAGGATGGAGATAGGCCATAATTATTTGAATTTCATTTTTTATTTCCTCCTCAGCAGCTGATTCTGCGGTTCACTGACTGTGCAGTAGCCAAGAGCAGGCAGCAGGTGGGAAATGACTTGAGAAAGAAAGAGATGCTTGACTAGTTAATTCTTTGATGATTTCAGTAAAAAGTTAAGATTTCTTTAATAATAATAGGTATCTCAAGCAATTTAATTGAAGTAGCCTTGAATCTATATTCTATATTAGCTTCCTGGTTTTATGTATAATTTACGTTTAAAACATTAAAGACATTATTTACAAGTGTTTGAAGTATTTATTTACAAGAATGCCTCCTTGCTATTAGTTTTTACATAAAAGCGTAAAGATTATTGCTTGAAAGTTACTGTAACTTTACTTCACAAAGCGTATAAGTCTTTAAAAGTAGCATACTTTCCTGTTCCTGGTATCTCATTCTGTTTTTCTGTACTCATCTTCTTTACCTAAGATGCATGATAACAGTAGGCCCGTCCTGGTCAATTTCAGGTATGTGGAATTCTCTCTTCTAACTAGTTCCACCTTATCCCAACTTTTTAATTGACTTGGTTAAGAAAGACCAGCTTTATAATATGAGTTTCATATTCTTCGTTTATCCTTCAAACCTTAATTGGTGTTGCTACTTAAATTATAGTTAACCTATGAAAATCTTTCCTGACTGAGCCTGGTGGCTTATACCTATAATCCCAGCACTTTGGGAGACAAATGTGGGAGGATCACTTGAGACCAGGAGTTTGAGACCAGCCTGGGCAACGTAACGAGATCCCATCTCCGCAAAAAAAAATAAAACAATCGATATACACGAAAATTTGCTTTCCCAAGGAGCCAAAACCTGGCGTCATCACAGAACCAAAGAAACAGATTGTGCTTTTCTGAATTCTTTTTCTCTCCTTGATTCCATAAGAGGTTCAATGCCTTTTATTTCACATTCTTTTCTTTTTATCTGGGTTATACTAATTGGCAGTGTTTGGGGCTTTCCTTCCTTTTTTTTTAAGCCTTTCTTGCAAAAACCTTCTTAATGCATAATGTGCAGCTTCCATTTTTGGGTTTTTGAAAGTTGAGCAAGAATTTAAATTGCTTTGAAGTGTCTTACAAAGAACTCTTCATTTTTGCGATATTTCATAGTTATCTCCACCGTACTATCTAGTCCAAAAGGGTTTTTTAAAAGGAAAAAAAAATTGCCTTTATTGTCTTTCCAAAGCATTTAACTTAGTTTTCAGAGGAACAGCACTCTTTAAAAATAATTTAGCCTACTCAATCATTTTAGCTAAAATTTCAAAATTGCAACAAGTGTGGCTGGCATAATCAGGTTTGGTGAGAGACACACTTAACTCTTAGTAAGCATACATCCCTTCTGATAGGGACAGTGGGCACACTGGAGAACTGTGGTAGGCATCAGCTAAGCTGCAGGCTTTACAGAGGGAATGGAGAACACAGTTTCATACAGAGAGGTGGTTGGTGAGCTGGAAGCTGAAGTAAGCTTTTGTAGTTCCCTAAAGTTGCCTAAGAAGTTTGATACATATACTTGTTTTTTCTAGAATGTTACATTAAGACAGTAATGTAATTAGCCACAGCAGAGTAAGTGGTCAAGATTTTGTAAGTGTAAATTTAGTCTTGAACCTCTAATCAGCATATTTTATTTATTTACTTATTTTTATATTAGCCTCTTGCAACATTCGCTTTGTTATTCTCTCTTTAATGTACAGTCCATATTCAGATTTCACCATATGTTCCTAAAATGTCTTTTATAGCATGGTTAGCCTATTTTAAATATTGTCTGTAAAGAAAGCTGTATATTGAAGGATATTGATAGCAATAAAATGAAGTTAATAGCAATTAGTGAAATTAATTGAAGCTGTTATGCCAGAGGGTTAATAGAGCAATATACTGGTGAAAAGTAAGATGAGCTGGGTGCAGTGGCTCATGCCTATAATCCTAGCACTTTGGGAGGCCAAGGCAGGAGGGCTGCTTGAGCCCAGGGGTTCAAGACCAGCCTAGGCAACGTAGTGAGACCTTGTCTCTACAAAAAATGTTAGAAATGAGCCAGGCATGGTGGCATGCTGTAACTGTAGTTCTAGCTACTTGGGAGGCTGAGGCAGAAGGATCGCCTGATCCAGGAAGGTTGAGGTTGTGGGTGAGCCGTGTTTGTGCCACTGCATTCCAGCCTGGGCAACAGAGTGAGACCATGACTCAAAAAGAAAAAAAAAAAGTAAGATGAATGCCGGATGTTATTTTTTGTAATAAAACCAAATATATAGTTAGGATGTTCTTATCAGTATGATATATAACCTTCCTGCAAATTCAACACAGATGCCTATATCTAGGCAAAATAATCTTTGAATTCATTTCTTCTCACTTAGTATAAGCTATTATTTGTGTATAATAAACTAGTCTAAGATATGCCTTTCTGCTCTAAAAGATAAAGCTTAGAGTCCTTTGGCAGATAGGACTATTTTTACATCAATATCCTTTGTGATTTCAGGTGTAAGGAGATCTGCTTAAAAATTTTAACCTCAAACTGTATCATGAAATGTGATAATGAATTCATGGGGTATGTTTTAGGTTAAACAGAATATTTTTATATTGTATTAAGCCCATCGTGAGAACATATTAGGACATTTGAGCTCTTAACCATTCAGGTGTTTGTGAATGGGGTGTTGGAGGGTGCTAGATTCAGCCCTTGGCTAGTATAGAAAGCAGGTGAGTTTTTCACGTTGTAGTAAACTGGGACCCCTGCATTACAAATCCACACAAAGTAATTTTGAGCCTGGGAGATTGATGTGATAGAAAACAGCATACCTCAAAATCCAAATGCCTTTACAATAAACTTTATTTAAACCTCTACCAGGTACCTAAAATTAGAATACTTAGAACTTAGGATATTTATCCTTAAGGCAAGGGGAACATTGGAGGATTTTAATTGAGGAATATAGCATGTTTGGTTTGGCATTTCAAGTAAAGTGTTGTGGTCTAGAAGAGTGAATTAAAAGAGGTTTAGATGAGGTTTGAGTAAAGTGAGGTAATTGTAGGAAGAGACTGTTACTGCTTTATAGGTAGGCTGTTAATTGCTTTGACACGAAATCGTGTAGGAATGCTGGGGCAGTGAGAATGGAGAAAATGGAGCAGAATCAAGAGAAACTTAGGAGGTGGAATTATTGGGGTTGAATAAGCCAATGTTCCCAGCCTATATGGAGACACAGACATTTTGCATTCATTACTGCATTTCTTCTGTGCAGCATGATTGGTATCATCTCTATTTGACAGGAAAGAATGCTCAGAGCATTCTATTGTCTGAGATCATGCAGCTATTAAGTGATAGAGCTCAAGTTCACACCTGGGTCAACCTACAATGCCAGCATCTTTGTACCACACCACTATTATAGGGGCTATTAGACCCCTTTGCCACTTCAGAAATTGGGAACAAGAGAAGTGAGGAATGAAGAGAGAGGTCTCCCAGATAGGATGGCTGAGTTCATGGTGGCATCAGTCTCTGAGATAAGAGTGCAGCACGAGGAGAGTTGCAGAGCGAGGGAGGTTTCCTTTAGCCTTAGGTTGGAGGATCTGTGAGCAGACTATCAAGAAAGTTTGGGAGAAGTCTTGGCTGGAGATGAAATTTGAGACTCATAAAATAATGAAGTAGCGAGGGAGAATGTGTGGAGGAGATTGTTGTGACTGGAATCCTGGGGAATACCAAGCTTTATTAAAGAATTAGCCAAAGGAGACAGAACAAAGGGCTAGATAATTTTGGGGAAAAGCATGCAAGTTGTGTCATAATACTTCAAGGACAACAAAGTTTCAGGGGGAGTAGGAAATTCTGTAGGTATGTCGAGGAAGATGAGGCTTTGAAAGCACCCTTTTAAAAAATTATTTTATTATTATTATTTTTTTGAGTCGAGGTCTTGCTCCACTGCCCAGACTGGAGTGCACTGGCACAATCACAACTCACTGCAACCTTGACCTACTGGGTTCAGGCAGTCCTTTCATCTCAGCCTTTCAAATAGCAGGAACTATGTACCACCATGCCCGGCTAATTTTTTGATTTATTCTAGAGGCAAAGTATCCCCAAGTTTGCCCAGACTGGTCTCAAACTCTTGGGCTCAGGCAGTCTTCTCACCTCTGCCTTCCAAAGTGCTGGGATTCCAGGCATGAACCACCGTGCCCAGCTTGAAAGCATCCTTTTAGATTTGATGGTCAGTCATTGAAGACTTTGCGGAGCGGTTGAAATAAAATGTCTCTGATTATTCTGAGTGAGGGTCAACTTTAGCTTGCCATTGTTCTGGTATGAGGATAGTTTTTCTCTCGACATCCTGTGGCCTTGGTTGTAGGAAGCTGATGCTTTCTTCACCACTGGTTGCCTCTGGGAAGAGGAAGTGGGTGGCTGTTTCTGGACTTGACTGAATACCTTTTCTACTTTTAAAATTTTGAACCATAAGAATGTATTCCAGGAGGAGGGCAGACCTCATCAACATGGGTACCTGCATGATGAACATTTGTATATCTAACCCTGAATTGTAACCACATCTTTAAAATTAAAAATTTTAAAAAGGCTGGGCGCTGTGGCTCAAGCCTGTAATCCCAGCACTTTGGGAGGCCGAGGTGAGAGGGTTGCTTGAGCCCAGGAGTTCAAGACCAGCCTGGGCAACTTGGCGAGACCTTATCTCTACAATATATCAAAAAATTAACTGGGTGTGGTAGCGCACGTCTGTAATTCTGGCTACTTGGAAGACTGAGACAGAAGGATAGCCTGAGCCCAGCAGGTCGAGGCTGCAGAGTTCATGAGCATGCCACTGAACTCTAGCATGGGTGACAGAGTGAGACTCTGACTCAAAAAAAAATAAAAATAAAAATAACATATTTCTTATTCAACAAACAAAGCTAAAAATACTTTCAAGAGAAATTAGCAGTTATTTCTGTTGCATAGTGCACAATATTGTTCAAATTACATGTTTTTTTGGTTTGCTTACACATCTGTCCCCTTCTCTAGATTGCAGGCTCCTGAGAAACAGTGTGTCCTACTGTGTCCCAGTGTCTAGCATGAGGGCCTGGCATATAATGGTTGCTGATCATTGTTTAATACATAAATAGTCTCTACCCTCTTGGTTATACAATTTTTAAGGAACATAAGATGTCCCTATGTAAAATGCTACCATTATATAACGCAGAATAAGGTTTAATCCCAGGGAGTGGCACTACCCTTGCTTTTTGTTCATGTCATTGGCAGCCTAGTTCAAGTGCCCTACTGTCCCTTGTCCCTATGCTGGGGGACAAATGGCAGTAGCCCTAATCATTGCCTTATTGCGCTTAGTAAGGTGTGACAAACCTACCTGCTTTCCACAGTTACAAAATTGACTGGGATAGTGTGACACCATCTTAGAGGGACACTTAGGAGGTATCCCTGGAAGCAGTGTATTTGTGGCTACGTGCCTCTGTTGCTGGCATAGATGCCTAGAAGTTACTTCAGGATGAGTACGATTGTTCTTTCCAACTCTAAAGTAAATTAAGGACTCTTTGATATTCTTGTGTCTTTTTCTTTGCCAATTTTACTTTATTCTGCGTGTCAAATGTATATTTAAAAAAGATATTAGTAAAAAAATAAAGGGGGTTTAATTGCTGTGATGTGTAAACCAGCTTTTTAAATGAGTTGAAGCCTATCAGAAGGCAGTTTTGAATAAACTGTTGGTATTTTGTTTGGAATTAAAATTCTTTGACAGAACCAAGCTTGAATTTAAGGGAAATGAAAAGCAGTTGAAAATTTTGCTGCAATGGAATGAAATTCAAGAAAATGATAAATTCATTGTTTATTAAATGATTATTATCTTTTTTCCCCAAAGTTTTCAGACAAAGTTTATTTAGAAAGTAAGTTAGAGGAGATTCACCTCCCCAAAGTAGGAGAAGGGGGTCTTATTACCTTTTAAAAATAGATCTGATACCTCTGAGCTATACTTAGTGTGAATTAGATGATTTAGACAGCACTATTTTCTTTTCAATAGAAAATAATCTGAGAAGTTGCACATAATTTAAGTTTTGTGAATTGTTTTCACTAGGAAGATAAGAAAAATATGGTAGAAGTAAAATTGCAAAAAAAATACACAGTACAGTGTTGTTTTCAGCTTTCTAGTCTGAGTCTTTTTTTTAATTTTAGTTTCATAAAAATTTGAAGATTCTTATATTTTTCCTGATCTAATTTTGAGTGGTTTTAAATTTTTAAAAATAAAATGTTTCGATCTCCCAGTTCAACATTATAATTTTACTGCAGGATACATAAAGAAGAAAACGAGGAAGAAGCAAAGCATTGATTACAAATGTCTTAATAATGAGCAAATGTAGCAGGAAAAAATATATTAGGACAAATCTAAGGTAGGTAGATATATATTTTTCTGTTCTTTTCAAAGTTCTACTTAGAGAGCTTAAATATTTTTAAATATATATTTAAAATATATATTAATATATGTACACATACTTGTGTGTATGTATGTATATGATAATATGTACATATTATAGTATGTATAATACGTATAACTATTCAGCCATTCGATGGAGGGATTCATCTTCTACCATGTACTTGGCTAAACACTGTAGGGGTTATGTGAATATTCACATTTGGTGTATGCTAATACTAGCCTTTTCAGTTAGAAAGCAGGCTGTGTGAAGGATGTGGTCATTTCAGTGGAACTGTAGAATTAGAAGAGTCCCCAAGAGTTTTACTCTTACTTCTGACCTTCAGGCTATACTTTACTTCACCTTGTAAAACAGAAGAAAATCTCTACCAGGGTTAGAAACCCAAATAGAATTTTTTGGATTTTCTTTTGGAGACCGTTTCATCAGTTGAACCTAGCTCTAAAGAGAAACTAAATTTTTTGTGACAATTTTTAAAAACGACTTAAAAATAGAAAATAGAAAAATTATTAAAGTTCTTTTCCAGTTGGATTCTATTTTTAGAAGAGGTGAAAAAATTTTGCAGGGGTATTATAGTTGCTCCACAGTGTAATTTGTCTTTGCAAATTGGATACAACTAAGATGTCAAAAGTATATTAGTTAATTGAACACTTTGGTTTTAATTAAGAAACTGCTGACTGAGCATGGTGTGTCACACCTGTAGTTGCAGAACTCTGGGAGGCCAAGATGGGCAGATTGCTTGAACCCAGGAGTTCAAGACCAGCTTAGGCAACATAATGAGACCTCGTCTCTACAAAAAAATCAAAAAAGTTAGCTGGACATTGTGGTGTGCACCTGTACTCCCAGCTACTCGGGAGGTTGAGACAGAAGGATTGCCTAAAGCCAGGAGTTCATGGTTGTGGTGAGCCATGATTGTGCCACTGTACTCCAGCCTAGGTGACAGAGTGAGACTCTGACTCAAAAAAAAAATAACAAAACCAAAAAACTTCTTTTTCCTTTTTCTTCTCATTAATCTTGCTTACATATCTGTTCCTGATATATAGGTATGCCTACATAACTTTGGTGATTAATTGCCTTGGTTTCCATAATTGTAAATATTTTTAATGAATATATTCCTTTGTATTCATTTTTGGAAATATAGACTATAGGTTGTCCACCTGTTGTACCATATTGTACAAATAGTACCCTATTATTGTACTTTCGTGTTTTGGGGAGTTATTATAGTATGATGCAGATTTCTAGTACAGTCCTAGAAAATAGCAGAGTAACAAATTCAGTTCTGCCTCCAAAAGAAAAAAAAAAGCAGTTCCTCTTAAGTCTTTAAAAATTGTTTTAATGGAGGATCCTATTTTTAAAAAAATAATCGTCATATTAACATTTTATTAATATGGATCCCAATATATTCAGAACAGGTTGGAATACTATTTGCCTTTCTATCAAAGGAAAAAAAGGTTTCCAGCCGGGCTCGGTGGCTCAGCCTGTAATCCCGCGCCTTGGGAGGCTGAGGTGAGTGGATTGCCTGAGCCGGCGGGTTCGAGACCCGCCTGGGCAAGCAAGACCTCATCTCTACAATAAATCAAAAAATTAGCCGGGCGTG
>CAUYQG010215816.1:0-17735 GCA_963574415.1 Tarsius wallacei | reverse complement strand
TCAACAGGAGGGTTTTGAGCAGCTGTGACCTGAGATGCACTACACCAGTGCTGCAGGGAACGCGGCTGTTGACTTGGAATGGCAGGCGCCACGTCTTATTCTCCGTGGCTTCCCTCTGCCCCATGCCGAGTCACAGCTGGTGCCCAGCAAACGACTAAATGTGGGGAAAAATATCAGTCTCGGCGGTTTTCTTTCTATTAGAAGTGTATGCTTAAAAAAATTTTTTTTTAAATTTTAAAGATGTGGGGACAATTCAGGGTTAGGTATACAAATGTTCATTATGTGGGTACCCTTGTTGATGGGGTGTGCCCCTCCCTCCCCTGGCAGTTTCCCTCAACTGCCAATCCTACCCCCCTCTCCCGGCAGTTTCCCGAACTGCCAATCCCTTTCTTACAGTATTATGATAATGGTTCAAGGTCCGCTTATGGGTGAGAACATCTGGTACTCTGTTCTTAGTTTCTGTGATAGATCACTGAGTATGATTGACTCTAAATCCAGTCAAGTTGCTGCGAAGTCCATATGTTTCTCCTTCTTTATGGCTGCGTAATAGTCCATGGTGTATATGTACCATATTTTTTTTAATCCAGTCCAGCTTCGATGGGCAGCATGGTTGGTTCCATGTTTTTGCAGAAGTGTATGCCTTTATTAAAAGTTAATGAGAAAATAAATGTCATGAGTCAAAAGAGAGGTGCAAATTGTAAATTTGGCAGATTAGAGTTGTCTGTAGAGAAGTGGTGTCCGCCCTAGATAATAAAGACCTGCCCAATGCCCTTGGCTGATCAGAAATTGCTGAGAGAGGTGACTTTCGAACTTCTATCATATGCCCCTCTGCCCCGAGGTCCTGCTCTGATTCCTTAGCCTGGCCGAAGCCAGAGAAACTGTGTTTTTAAGAAGCTCTGCAGGTAATCCTTAAAATCAGGGAAGTCTGAGGAACACTAACATAGAAAAGTTATTTTTAATTTAGTCAGGCAAAATTACTGAAAAAGTGGGCCGCATGGTGAGACCTCGCCTCTACAATAAATTGAAAAATTAGCTGGGCATGGCAGCACGCACCTGTAGTTCCTGGAAGGCTGAGGCAGAAGGATCGCTGGAGCCCAGCAGGTCGAGTCTGCGGTGGCAGGGAGCGTGTTGCTGCACTCCAACCTGGGCGATGAAGTGAGCCTCCAACTCAAAAAAAAAAATTACTGAAAAAGGTGAGAAAAAGGGTTTGAGAACTGTAGGATAATACATTGTTTTTTCCTCCTTCCCTCCATTTGCAAAAGTGATCTTTCAGAGGCTAGAAACATTTGGAGAAGAATCTTCCAAAATTTACATAGGTTTAATTATGCAGGGTTAGTATTAGCACTCATTCATTTATGTGCTGAGTGTAATTCAGTCTTTAGTTACTACATCATAAAGATTACAGCTGGCAACAATGATTGCTTACTGTGGTACTTACCTTCACCCCGTCCATATCTTTCTACTCGAACACACACACACACACCCTACACAGGCAGTGTGCTAGACTGTGGATATGCAGAAATAAAACAGAGTCTCAAGAATTTCACAATCTATGCATGAGCCAAACAATTAAAGCGATTACTGTAATTATAAGGACTATGACACGGTTATGCAGAGACCACTAATGCGTGACCTTGCAAAACCGCTTAGCCTCGGTTTCAGCATCTCTGCAGAATGGATGGGAAGAACAGATGGGGCTGAAACTAGAAAATCCTGTGTGTGATGATGTTTTAAAACTGCAACAGCAAAAAGGGTTCTTAGCAAACGGGACTGCTTCCCATTCACTGCTACAGGTATCGTTTTTTTTGTTGCTTTTTTTTTGAGTTGGAGTCTCATTCTGTCGCCCAGACTGGAGTGCAGTGGCCGCTCCCGGCCACCGCAGCCTCGACCTGCTGGGCTCCGGCGATCCCTCCGCCTCAGCCTTTCGAGTAGCCGGAATTGCAGGCATGCGCTACCACGCCTGGCTGATTTTTTAAAAAATTTATTGTAGAGATGAGGTCTCACCGAGTTGCCCAGGCGGGTCTCGAACCCGCGGGCTCAGGCAATCCACTCACCTCAGCCTCCCAAGGCGTGGGATTACAGGCTGAGCCACCGAGCCAGGCTAGGTGTCGTTTTATATCCACTCTTGGCATCCTTGAAAATAACCACCACCTCTCTGTAGGCAGACTTGCATTCTCTAGAGCTGTTTTTCCAATAACATTTATCTTAACAATAATATGCTTAGTCTGCCGTGTAAATACAGCATCGCTGATTAGGCAGCCAGCCCAGCCAAACATTATTCAGGGTTATAATTATAACTCTTTAACTGTTGGACAATCTCAAACCAGTTGCAAAAGAATCCCAGTTTGTTTACACCCAGCAATTTAAAACCTGGGACTTCTCTTTCTCCTTTCTCTTCCTTAAGGGAGAACTCAGGATAATTCTGTTCTAGCCTGAAGCCCCAGAGTACAATCAAGGCCCCTACAAACACACCAGGACTCAGGACTCCCTTTTGGTTCAAGCAAGGAGCTGTTGCCATGATTTGTTTTAATTTCGTAAACAGAGAGAGCTGTTCTGTTCCGAGACCTCCTTCCCCTCACTCAGAAAAGGGGGTGTTTATGTGCAGCTGTGGGGAATTACTCACAGGAGGTTTAAACAGTGGAAAAAGAAAACATCCTCTCTTCTTCTTGGACCCACCCAGCCCACCAAGGTTCACAGACGTTGCCAGTGGAAGGATGGACTCTGGTTCACTGAAAACCCCCTTGGAAATGGAGACCAGCCTCTCTGGGGACAGCTAAGAGGCCTGCAGGGCTGACGACGCAGGTCAACGGTCACCCAGGAAAGGCAGGTCAACGCCTCTGCAGGGGCTTCACTTCAGAGAGGGTTTTCAGACGAGACACGGGCCGGACAGAGCCTCAGCATCCAGGGTTGTATCAGAAGCATAAGACCCCCTGCAGACACAAGCCACTCTGTGATTTCTGCAGGTCATCAAAGCCCCTCTTAGCCAACAACAAACGCTCTCTAGATTTTCTTATTCTCACGTTGTATGGATGTAGGATGGTGGTCTCTTCTTTCACATTTTCCCTCAACTCCAGTCACCTGTTTCTTTGCATTTTATTTCATCGGCTTGGCCTGTGCAAAAAAGAATCCGAGAATTTAACCAAATGGAGAATTTGACTTAAAGATTTCAGAGTAATTTGCCAAACAACACCTTGAAATGAGTGATAAAAATGTTAATAAATCAATCACTAGCTATGCTGTCATTATATCAGATTAAACATCAGAGTCATGATTTTTAGGTTATTCTTAAGTAGAGTGAATTTTGGCCCACTTGGTAAGTCCTACAGGCGGTCACATTTAAAGTTATAAGCAGGATGGATTTTCAGTTTTTAAAATATGCAGTGTATGTTTTTTCTCTTTCTCTGTATTACGTTTCGGTTTTCATGGCTTTATGAAAAGTAGGTCATGTGACAGTTCTAAGACTAATGTGTCAAATATATTAACAGGTATGTGTGTATATATATATACATTATTTCAAGAGTATAGAATTAAATTATCTTTTTTTTAACCTACTACAGTTAAGAAAGCAAAAATGAAGAAAATTAGAAAATTTTCTGTTTGTTTCTGGGAGTGAAATTCAGCAAATTTGATTCTATCAAAGTATTCTTATGCAGAGCTGTCATTTGGGGAAAAAAAATTAAAGATTCCTTTATACGTGGCTTAATTAAACTGAGTTTTATTAAATCTTCCTTGAGCATTGATTGAATATAACAGTTCAATAAGTGGTATAACTTAGAATTCCTTTGAGCATTAGTATGCCAGCTTTAACTACTTTTTTCAAATTATCTTCTATGTGAAGCCATTAATATAGGGACAAAATTCTTAATTTGTCTTAGTGCCTCAGTAACATCTGACTCTTAAAGTAATCTTATAATCCATTACTGTTCGCTCGCATGTTTTTCTACAGTGACGTGAATATAAATTTAAAATCAATAACTCAAAATTAATTTTAATCACCATTTAAAATTTACTTTGAATGTTGCAACCAAATACAGTGACTCATTCTATTAATGGTCAACTCAGTTGCTAGGCAATATACACACGATTTGCAATTTGAGGCTCTCAACCGACACAAAAAGAAAATTCTTAGACTGAACAGCCTCTTTGTTTGAAAATGTCTCTTGTGATTAACCTGGGGTTTTTTCCTTAAAATATCACTTCCAAAAAATATGATTATGCCTATTTCACACAAATGAGTTTTCTTCCTTAGAGTATACATAATCGTTAGGTAGCGATGCATTGAAATCCCACATAATCAGCAATAATGGTGGTAGAGCCCACATAAAGTAGTTGGGATTTTCCATGACCCCCCATGTAAAATGATAACGAGCAGCTGGTCTTTATTCATTTCATTCATATTTTTTAAAAGAAAATATATCATGCATTGAAAAGCCTGTTTGACATAACTGAAGAAGCTCATTTATGAAAACAAAAAGCATCATTTCCATAAGATTATTCCAGAAAAATATGTTTTATTTATGGAAATTAGCCAGACATTGACGTGGAAAGGTGCTCATTCGGTTTTCTAAGGGAAACAAAACTGACAACCAAACTTTCGTCTGGGGTCTTTTGCAAAAGAGGACTGATGACGTCCAGAAACCTGTCTTCCTCCTCCTTTCCCTTCCTCCCTCCTCACCTTCCTTCCTTCTTCGTCTTTGATAAGCTCGTTTTCATATTTTACATGTCATCCAGTTTTTTTAATTTATCTTGTTAAAAAAATAATGTACGTTTTGCTTGGTTTGGTTTCAATGTTACACTTCCAGGGTCTAGTTTACCTGGTACATAATAGCTGCTCAAAAATATTTGCTGAGTGAAAATGAGTATTAAGTAACACATACTAGCTGTTGAAAATGTGAAAAACGCCTCTTTCCCCGGATGCAGCACGTGGAAGACCAGCGGGATCTGAGCTGTGCTGGGCTTTCCTGGGTTTCCCAGAGCTCAGCCACACCTGCTGGTGGGGGTGCAGATGTCCGTCAGCAGTTTTGCTGTTCACCTGTTTAGAGAAACTGTCTCAGCTGCTGGGTTTAAGCAGCCAGCCTCGTTTACCCTGGGAGACGTGTCTTGCTTAATTCCTACCTCAGTTTCTCATCTATGACGGTCCATCTTTGAAGTCCACCGAGGAACTGAC
Organism: Tarsius wallacei; assembly: GCA_963574415.1. Classification (NCBI taxonomy): domain Eukaryota; kingdom Metazoa; phylum Chordata; class Mammalia; order Primates; family Tarsiidae; genus Tarsius; species Tarsius wallacei. Next base: position 12,568 of record CAUYQG010215816.1, on the reverse strand, counting down.
CAGAGCTAGAAAGGATAACGGAAGCGAGCCAGATCAAGGTAGCCTTTAAAATGCAATTATCCCAGACTCCCTGGGCTTCAAAAAAGTTCATTCACGGCTAGAAAATGAGCATTATTTATCCAAAAGACTGCAGCTGTTATATTCTCTTGAGGAAATACAAAGTAAGACGCCAGATTTTTTTTTTTGATTGCCTAACTTCAATGATTCAGAGATAAAATCCCAAAATAGGCATTTATAAAGGCAAGGTTGAGAGGAAGAAAAAACTCAGAACCGGGGTTGGTACTCAGCGTTGCTAGTTCTCAAGTCACAGACTGCTAGGCTATTTTTCTCCTAATTTCCCCAGCTTGCCTGAGTGATAGTCTTATTCCAGTCGAAAGAGTCACTGGCATTTCTGTGCAGTATATTCTGTTCTGTCTACACTGGTGGTTATTTAGAAATAAAAACAAAAAACAGAACAACGAAAGCCCTAAATTAAATATTGAAACCAGAAAACGTAAACCCTCAGATAAAAGGAGAAAACAAAAAGTGAGAAGAGAAAATAGATTTTCCCAGGAATGTCCACATCTACACAGACTTCATTTTCAAAGTGGATTTTCTTTGAATAGGGTTTGGATGTGCCAACAGGCTATAATACTCTACTCACAATCCTACAAGAACGGATCTAAGGTTTGTTATAATTTTCCCATTTTCCCAGAGATCCATAGAGCCAAGGGGAAGGGGGAAGGAAAATGGGCAAAAGGTTGTGAGAGTCGGAAAAACTTGCTGGGTTGTGTCCAGCCATCTTCAAAGGGTAACCTTTTCCAAACAGAGCAAACCTTCAGGGGGAGATTATGCAAAACCCCTGCCTCCCAGCACCCCTGAAAACCTGCCACCCCGTCCATTCAGACGGGAGGATTAAGGACACTGGGGAATGAAAGCATCCATTTATCCGTGGTCTATGTCCAGAATTCTTCTTCTGGGCTGCTCTGGGTTGGAGCCTGTGGTTTACGGGTGGTGTGATTGTTGCTTTCACGGTTTTCGGGGTTGGGGGTGCGTCTGTATTATCTGATAGTTCTGTGTTTATTTTTTCCACAAAGACGCTTAATTGTGTAACTCCTGGCTGGGTTTCTGAGCCAAATGATAGAAATCAGAGTTGGAAAAGACCTATTAGGTCATTTCACCCAACTTCAGCCAGTGAGAATGTTGCCTCTGACATGCTGGATGAAGAGTCCACCCCTTCCCTCGGGAGACTAGTTCCACAATCCAATTAGTTCACACGGCCCACACAATTTCTTGACACTTAATTTACAATTAATATCATTGTTTTTCTTAATTCCGTTCTCACAAATTGCTTACTCTGTCGTATTGTTTTCGCATTTAAATCCACTGATAAGCCTATTTTCTTATTTCTCCAAAAGGACACTCATTTATCTGGCTTAATGTTTTCTAGAATCCTTATTCTTTATCATGTGTTATTCTCTGCACAACTCGGTATCTCTTGGACACAAAGAGAATGAAAGCTTCACATTTTTCAGTATGGCGCATCTCATTAAGAGGGGGTACGGAGCAGAGGATTGAGACACTTTAATTTTTTAAATTTTTTAATAAAATTCATCCTTCCCCAATAGTTTGCTTCTATTTTCTGTAAGTTTCTAGCAGAGCAGTTAGTGGCCTGAGTTATGTCGGCAATTCTGTGTCTCAACTTTTCATTGTGTGTGTGTATGTGTGTGTGTTCGCATGTGTCCGATTTTCTGCAGCAGTGAAAACCCTGGCTCGGATGATCAGATGAGATAAGACGGGCAAAGATAAGACATGAGAGGAAGAACACTCCAGTAACAAACTCAGGGGCTGAAGAAACTCAGCCTCCCACCAGGAAACCTACTTGCTGAGGAGATTAACCCTTTTCAGATTAAGTGGGTCGCTGTGGGCCGAGGCTGCCCGAGGTACCACGTGGAGACCCTTGCTTGGGTGGGCGTTTCTCCACAGCCAGGCAGCTCTCTTGAGATCCTCTGTCTTCATTGCCTAAGGCCTGGCTTCATTCCTGGTTCATCTTGTCTCCCTCTTCCGACTCTCTGGCCGTGTTTTGGCCAGGAGACCAATTTCCCCGTCCAGCTCACCGTGTAAAGTCAGCCTCCTCCTTTGGACCTCCCTCCTGCCTGCCTGCTGGTCTAAGGGAGGAGCCCTGTTTCTTGAGTCTGCCCTCTGACTAAGCTCCTCTTGCTCCCCCACCCTTCCCTGATGACCAACGCCAGCACCTGCTCACGCTGAACTGTTCCTCCACAGTCCTAATTATTTGGCTGCCAAGACAGCCTGTCCACTCGAATGTGCATTTGGCTCTAGCAGAGGTCACGGTCGTGACTCAGAGTGGCCTGCTTGGGTGGTTCTTTAGGGAAGCTTTATGGAGAATTGTCTCTCACCAGCGTAAGAAGAGTACAAAGTCGCCCCTAACCCCTTTCCAGCACACAGCCCATCAGGCACCCCGGCCCCCATCACCCTCTGCCAGTTCTTTCAACACCGAGCTCTTTCCCATTGTGGGGTCTTCACTGTCTTATGTCCTCCACTTCCAAAGTTTTCTTGACTCATCAAGTCACAGCTGACATGGAACCTAGCAAGGTCACCCTGCGCAAAGGTAGGCTCCACTCTTGTGCGTCCTGATCTTACCCTGTATTTGCATTGATAGCCCTTAGCCAGAATTGTGACCACACGCTATTTACTTATTTGGTAAGTTGTTTGAAATGTGTAAACTCCATGATACATCAAGACAGAGCCTTGTTGATTATTAGTTTCTGCTTGTGCCTGGTAAGTTACAGATGCTCAAACAGGTGAGCATGTCAGCCATGACACGATAAGTAGATAGCAGAATGAAAGTTGGCAAAGTCAGTCAGTCCATCATTGAAAACCAATTAATTGTCTCAATCTACATGAATCTGGTTTTTTTCCCTTCGTACTTGTAAGTATATAGTTTGCCAACTTTGTAAAACAATTGACATTGTGTAAATCTGTATCAGGTATTGGATCAGTAAGGTTTCTTGGCTTCAGGCAAGAGGAAGTTACTTCCTCTGGAAAGTGACTTCCTCTTGAATATTTACTTGAAAAGGAACTTAACTGGGAAAAAATAGAAAGCTCATAAAATTGATGGGAAAATGGAGGTGTGTGCGTGGTGAGTAGAGAGAAGCCAGAGGAACACAGAATTCAGACACCAAGAGCAATGCTTTCATGACACCACATGTGGTGGCTCCCAGACGCTGCTGGGATCTCCAGACCCTGTTCCTGGCTCCCCACTGCAGGAGCACCCTAGAGCCTGTCATGTATGACCTCAGACATCCCTTTGCTACCTGCTGTGTCAAGCTCAAAGCCCTGAATTAGAGGGCTACGTCGTCACAAACTGACTAGGTGACCTAGCCCTGCCCTCAGGATCAGACAGAGATAACTTCCCACCTTCTGCTCTGGCATTTTAAGATAAAGAACCCCACGTCTCACGCCATGAGTCATTTTTTCCAAACACGGGGAGGGGGGCCGGAGGATGGACCCCTCTCAAGCAACCAGTCCATCAAACCAACCAAGCCACACCCAAACGACACAGCCACTAACCTTTGCTGTCCTGCCCCAGGGCACATGTGCCCAAGGTTGAGAACTTGTCACACTGTTGCTTTCCATGTCTGTGATTCTGAGGGTCTTTTTTCCGAAGAGTCAGCGTTCCTGGGATTTATTGCTCCACAGAGGAATTGGGTTGACACTTTCTGCAGGCTCTTTTGACAGCATGGGTTGTTGTAACATGGTCTTGGGCTGAGTTCCCTGGAAGCGGAGTCCGAGACCCTAGTTCTTGTGAAGGTGAAGCGTTGGCAGAAAAATCCACACCGAAGGGAGTGAAGCAGGACAGAGACAGGAACAGCGCTGAGCAAGAAAGCGGGCTCAGAGGAAGTCTGCCCTTCCAGGCCCACGGGGAGCGTCTTTGAAGCATCAACCGCTGGGCTGTGTCGGCCTGCTTAAGGCAAGAGTCAGCTGTCAGCTTTGGATTGTCCCAGGGTGGGCTCTCCCAGTGAGGCAGTAGACAGTGGGGCACTCATTCTCCAGGAAATGGGGCCACCAATGACCCACTGGCCGCTGCTGCTCACAGAAGCCAGGCTTGGGGTGCGTGAGCGGCTAAAGGGGGACCCGAGAGGATGCCCCAGCTACTGCTGCAGCCACCTTCCTTCTAAACTCCGTTGGCTTGCTTAATTCATTATTTGTGTTTTCACGCACATCAGCAAGAGGGCAACATCGTTAAAACCAACCCTGAAATAACCCTTCGGCTTTTATTTTTGACCTTCTCACGGTGTAAAACAGGTGTGGCTACATGACGCCAAACATCTAGACAGAACAGACGTAATTCAAACAGCTGATCCTCAAACACATGGATCCTTAGAAGAACACAGGTGGCTTGCTGGCCTATGATTTTATTTTCTCATCCAGGAGGGCATTTGCATTTAACTGACCAAAAATGCTTTAAAAATCTAGGTGCTATCATTATTATCCCTGTAATCCTTCAGAAGACTGCGGCTCAGGCAGGCTTATAACTGAACCGAGGGCACACAGCAAGCATGTGATGAGGCAGGGATGATTTTTTTGTGACTACTGGGTGTGTTGGAATGACCTCAGCACTTCCCAGCAGAATGCGGTTTACTTTGACTCTGAATTAAAGCGTCAGTGGTGTCCTTATTTTCCTTGTCTACTTCTCATTTTCAAATCCACGTGTTAAAGCCCCAACCTGTAGTAATGCTTTGCCGTTTGGAGATAGGTAAGACTGCTCACCTTTTGATGTTGGGCATGGCTCCCATCAGCAGGGCAAGCCCGAGCCTGTGGCAATGGCAGCTGTGCTGAACGCTTTGCGTGGATGAACACGCTGTGTGGAAACACATTGCGTGGATGCGTGTGTCGCGTGGATGCATACGTGGTGTGGATGAACACGGTGCGTGGGTGAACGCATCATGGGGATGAGCATGTCACATGAATACATGCATTGATTTATGGATGAACGTGCTGCTGTGTGGAACATGTCACGTGGAAGAACACATCACGTGGATGTGCATGCTGGTGGATAAGCATGTCACGTGGGTGTACATCACGAGGACAAGCCTGTCACGTGGGTGAGCTCACCTTGTGTGGATGAGCATGTCACGTGGAGGCACGTGTTTAAGTCTCTCTTCTCAGCTTCCTCTCAGGCTTACCTCCATGAACGTATGTGAGTGGCACTTAGACAAAAGCTAAGTAAGTAACTGGCTGACCGAGGAGATGAAAATTAATTTCATTAATATCACAGCTATCATTTCTGAGTACTTGGGTGGTCTTATCTATGCCAGGTATATTAAATAATTAAAAAGTTGCTTTGCTATTTTATTTTCTTCTGCCTCAAATGCCCCTTGTTTGGTTGCAGATGGCACATATCAAGGCTCAGATCTGGACACATCACAGAAGCCAACCTGGCATCACACTGAAGTTGCCGCTGACGCCCGCCGACAGGTCAAGTGACGTAGGCAGAACATTTCAGTTTCTTTCTCAAGAGCGTCTAGCTGGAGTTATTTGGAGGGAACGTCTTCCTTCTGTATTGAAATTTATGAGATTGTTGGGTCTGAGCTGGTTGTGATCTTGTTTTTCACTTTGTGAGGATGGTTATCTTGAGAGGACAGAGGTCCACATAAAAAGAGGCAGGTATAGAGGACAGAATGATAATCCAGTGACTTGAATCCACATACACAGCTCACTGATGATGTTTTTTTATTGTTGCTTGGCTAACTGAAGCAAGTTTTATTTTTTTTTTTTTGGTCTTACTTAAACTTCTGTTTCTTGTAAAGTCTTGTGCTTAATACACATCTATTATCACTGATTCACACAGAAACCCCCGAGTTAGATGCTATTGTCTGTATTTTACAGACATGAAAATTAAAGCCTGGAGAATTGATGTGATTGGCCGTAGGTCGCACATTAGTCAGTAAAGAGCAGATGTTGAAGCAGTTTATCAATGCACACGTGTTGATATGAATCACAGTGGGCAAGCATACGTGTAATCACGTCGAGGGATGCCCACGTGACGGCATGGAGAGCTCTCCCCTCAGGATGGTTTCTCATAGCTCATCCTGGAATTTCGGCTGCCTTTTGTTTCATGCAAGGTGATGGATGGGTATAAACATGGCGTCCAGTGAGTGGAATAAAACGCAGTCATCGTAACAGCATAAACACTGAAGAAATGACTGTTGTCTGCAATACCGCACAGTGTCTCACTGGGAGCAGAAAGTCAAAAATGCTGATGGAAAGATGTGTTCTCTCGCGGTGTTGCTGATGAAGCAGAAGAACTCAGGAGACCCATGGGCTCCCTACTGCGTTTAGCAAGGCTGTTGGTCAGGGTCTGCGCTTTGAACCGTAAGACACCTCACAGGCTTTCCCACCAGAGAAAACTTGCACAGCACACTTTTTTCACTCTTTTGATGTATGATTATATGTAGAAATGAAGAAATCAAACTTCCATTTTTTAAACTGAGGAAGCAGGAGACAGTTTTGATTTCACGATGACTTCACACAAACAGAGTAAGAACTATGGGTGTGCTCCGCCATCTTCTATTCGCATCACTGGTGAAAGTTTGAGAACCATTATGAGTACCCCAAGACCCCATCTCAGTGTCACTGTCTCCTAAATGCCCTCCCAAAGACCCCAGGGATGGGATTGGGTTTCAAGAGTTAGGGGCACTCGAAGGAGCGAAAATCAGGGAACGTTCTCGTCGACTCTTTATCTTTTTGATTGCTGTAATGACTGTTTCTCCTCAAGAGTCAACTGACATGTATGGGACACCTGATGCATACCAAACTTTCTGCTAAGCCCTAGCAATCAACAGTGAGGTAGGTGAGAAGATAGCATGCGCATGACATACTAACATAAGAAGATGCATATACAAAATGGAGGGAGTCTTCCATACACATCGCTCTATGTGCAGAAACACAGTCACTCATCCCGGTGGCGCCACTGTCTGTCCTGTGAACAGTCCCCTGCATGCCTTTTAGTCAATGAATGAATGGCAGTGTGTATGGGCTTCAGTCTCTAAAAGCACCCTTTGTTTGTGGGTCACAGGGCTAACCTGAATTGTCTTGTGAGTCCATGCTAGAGAAGCCTCCCAGGGTGGCTTGGGGTCCTCTGGCCATAAAGGTCACCGTGACACCGAGGGAACTTCCTGCGAAGCGAGGGGTGTGCGCCTGGTAGCTCAAGTTCAGCACAAGGCCAAGGGCTGCAGAAGAAATGCTACCTCCAGCCCAGCACGTGATGCGCTTTGGGAAAAGACAGCTGAGCGGGTGCATGTGCAGGAAGAGTGGTGTGCCCATGGGCGGGGCCCCAGGAAGCTCATGGCACTGGCACTGGCACTGGTGGAAGCTCGCCATCTGCCTGGGCAGACCAACCTTCAACAGTCGCACGTTGGCAGCGGCGGAAGCACGGACGCTCACAGACTCACCGGAGAGTTTTGGTGTTTTTCCTGTCTGTCCAGAGGACTGGTCTTCTTCGTACAGAGCAGACTGTGCTTCTCAGGGTCCTTGGGTGATCTGGAGGATGAGGATGGGTCGAGATGAAGACCTGAGGGGAAGAGACCAGGCTTTTTCTCCAGCCCTTGGCCTCCTGCTGACCTCGGGCTACCAGGCACACACCCCTGACTTCACAGGAGCTCCCCTCTGTGTCATGGCGACCTTTTAAGCCAGGGGACCCAAACCTCCCTGGGAAGCTTTTCTAGCATGGACTCACAGGACAGTTCAGATTAGCCCGTGACCCACAAACAAATGAAGGACATCCTGCAGTCCTTTTATGCACCGTCCTTCGCTCACGGAATGACTATTAACGGCGGCGTGATGACGGAGGGATTGACTGAAAGGGGAATAAAATAAGGCAGGCATGGAGATAACCACAAATGAACAAAGTCAGGCTTCCCTGGAAATGCAGACTCCTCTGTCTGAGTGGTTTATCACGGGGCTTTCTCTTGGTGACGCGAAAGGAACGATCTCCAGATGTCGGTGGATCCCAGCAGCCAAATTTGGTGTCTCTCTCCCATCCCGTGTCAGCGTGTCCCGTGGTCCAGCTGCACCTCTGCTTCTGTCTCTGGCTCTGCACCCCTGTACACGTTTTGGGATCGCAGCTGAAGGAGCAGTTCCTGCCTGGACGGTCGTGCGCAACCAAGTGACGGCGCAGACGTTTCTGCTCAGTGGCCCACCAGTCACTTCTGCACACAGTTACTCACTGGGCAGAAAGACTGCATACCTCTGTGGGTGGGCACCTACCATTTGCCACTTGGGGCCTTCAAACCTGGGCAGCTCAAGTAGCCCATTTCTATTTCTTTTTTGCTATTCATGTTATTAAAGGATATAGAAAATAGCAGCAAATCTCCTCAAATTAAGGATACGTTATTTTAAAAATGAAATCTGTAAGCTGTGTTTCTGGAGAAATGTCCGAATGCAGCCCTGTCTCCATGGTACAGTGGATGACCTTAGCGCCATAGTGCACCAGCTGTCTGGTGATGGTCCTCCCGGACGTCCCAGTTCTCCACATGTGGCTGCCCTGTCCCGAGAGGTGAGGGAATACCCACACGTGTGCTTGCCCATGAGGATGAGGTGTGGTGGGATGAGGCATCCACCCACAGATGGGTGAAGTGACCCATGGAGAAAATGCTGCAGCCCCGTCTCCGTCTCCTGTTCGGTCAACACCAACCAAACCAGTCAGGTGGGTTTTCAGAATACTGCCCATCATGGGACATAGAAAAACATTGTTGCTGTAGTACTCGGGACACTGTGGTAGAAAACTCACCTTTGTCAAAATAAGTTGACTTGTTTTTAGTTGTGATCTTCAAAGGGGCAAGGGTTGTGTAGATTCAGTGACTGACATAGGTGAGTGTTTTGTGAATAAATAAGCATATACGTGGAGATAAAATGCCCTCAATTAACTCAGCTAAATATATTCTGGTCCTACTGGAAGATACTCTCCTTACATTTGAGCATATTTTAGAGAGTAGTATGGCATTATTCAAATCTCTAACCATCGTGAGGAGAAATGTCATGACCTTGAACATCTCTAAATACTCAGAACAAATCTTAGCAAAAAGTTAAGAGAACTCTTTATACGCATCATGATTGTATGCATATAGATGACATGTACAAGGGAGGATGCAAAAAACCCGGAATTTGTTGATTAAAAATCGTGCATTTACTCTTACATGTGTAAACTTCTGTCACCTTCATAGTACTCTCCGTATGATGCAATATACCTATCGAGATGTTTTTTCCACGGCTCAAAGCAGGTTTTGAGCTCTTCAGTTTTGATGTCTTTCAGTGCTTCTGCCGGTTTTTGTTCCACCACTTCCACATCGGGAAACAACAACAACGAAAAATCTCTTGGGGCAAGATCAGGTGAATAGGGAGGGTGGGGCACAGGGGTCATGCCATTTTTGGGTCAAAAACTGCTGGATGCTCAGTGTGACATGGGCAGTGCATTCATAGGTCACCCATCACGAAATAGGCAGAGGCACTGAAAGAATCTCCAAAAATATTCACTGAAGCTGAACACAGCCTCTCACAGCAATGCTGGCTGGTCCACGGATGCCAATAAGTTCCTAAAACGCTTATCTAGTGGGAGAAGCCGATACTACCCTTTGAAAGATAATTCCGGGTTTTCAAGTTGTTTTGGGTCCCCCCCATACATTTGATTATGTTTTTGTATGTGGTTTATGCACGATAATTATATATCACTATTCATAAAAATGTTCGATCCATTTCCAAGTCACATTTCCATTAAAAATAACCTTGTAATCCAAATTAATTATTTTTCTACCGTTTGCTGACATTTTATTACTCACTGATGAGAAGATTTTGCATTGGCTAAAGCATTTACCAGAATAATTTCACAAATGCACTTTTTTTGTTTTGGAAAGAGCATATAACAGACTTACTCAAGCTAGAGATCCAGTTATCACCACTTTGAACATCACTCTCCTTGATTTATGCAATATGTCTATTATTCTAACTATTAGACGCAGTCTTCACTTACTCATCATGTCCATGGAAATCATATTTGAGTTTTTCCTTCCGGGTCTTTCTTTTTTGGACATAGAAAATGATATTTTCCTAACTCCAGTAGGTCTGTGGCAATGGAAATGAACACGTAGGGAGAAAAGGCCACACGCAGGAGTGAAGGCTGTGGGCTGGGTTAGACTCACCATCTAGTGGAGCAATGCTGGCCTTTCTTCTGACCCACTGGGCTTCACGGGGCAAGTCATTCAAGTGTGCACCCCATGAAATGCCCATTGCTTCATTACGCAAGTTACTAAGTAATGACAGTAGTCTTCGGTGTTCAACTTGCAGACAGTCAAGGCCACACATTGTATAGGCATCCCCAAATATTGTTAATAACGTGACATTTTATCTGAAGAGCCTCTAAACAAGGCTTCAATATGAACTTACACACACACACACACACACACACAAGAATGTTGAATCACGGGCTCTATAATCCACTCACTTATTCATTCACTTGTTCACTAATTTTTCATTCAAGTCTTAACTATGACCACGAGACCTTGAAATTCCCACTGAGACGGTACAACCACCATGTGCTAGTGATGTGAAAGGTCTTCACAGAGCACTTGTGTGTGTCTGGACTAAAGTAAAGGTGATTGCCTCTAACCTCACGAAAAGCACGTCCTAGGAAGAGTTTGTTTCAGAGTGCGTAGGCTGCGAGTATCACAGCTCCTCTTTTCCCTTTAGTAGTCTAAGGAAAAGCTTTGATTCCTCACAGACAGGACCCACCCCAGTCTGATCTCCTCCTATCTTCCTGCCATCTGTACATTTGTAGTATGGCATTTGTATTTCACTGATCCTTAAGAATGAAATCCGCCCACGGCCCACATGTTTCAGGGTCTTGGAGTTATGCCTCTTATTCTCTATCGTCTTAATTTGAAAGGACCGTGGAAAATTGTCAAAGGGGAGGATTGTTTTAAGTCCTAAAAGAGAAACTAACCTGCGTTTGGGTTTGAACATAAACTTAAGCTTCTAGGAAGCTTCCAAAAGATGGGGAGAAGGCAGGGCTGTCAAGAAAAAAACCCAGGAGCCAGATAAGTTGATGATGGTTTGGCTACTCTTGGACCCAGATGAGCATATCTGAACACTGCTGACTTTTCGGCAGTTTTTTTCTTCTCCTCACCGTAGGCTCTAACGCTTGGCTGTTCGCTTCCTGGGCTCAGGATGCTGGTGTGTCTGTCCTCAAGTGACACCACTTCTCCATGGCACTACCATGCAGTGATCTGAGGATGCCGCCCCTCCCTTGCAGTCCCCTCTGAGCATCACGGTTTCAACCATGGAACAGGTGAGGCATGCTAGTGACTGTCTCATGTCCTTTAGCAGCTAGGAGAACCCCAGTGAAAAGGCACAGCAGCTGTTTATGCAAGATCTGAGCATCGTGGTGCCCGTCCATCTCATGGCAGGGAAAAGTATCAGTCATAAATGAAATACCTGTGTGATGGATAAGTTGCAGAAGAAAGAGTTAACAAACAGAGTGCTGAGTAGAACTCATTAACCTTAGACAATGGTGAGTGGACCGGTCTTGTAGACACTGGCAGAGGGGAAAGGGTTCACCGTAGGTAAAAAGGTCTTCACTCTTGGCAGACAGTCTAGGGTTCTAGTCTTAAAATATGCATTCTAATATGTTTGCAATGTGATTACAGCATTTTTGCGTCTGTGCTGAGGTGTTTAAGAAGCAGAATTCGATTAGCTCTGAGGAGTTGCCTGAGACGTCATCTTTTTCAATCTCTGATCAATGCAGAAGCCACCACCCGTGAAGGAGCCCTGTCATGCCACTCTTCCTCATCTTTAGTGACAGACAGCATTCTGGGACAGCAGCACCTCCCATCTGAGTCTGGGTCTGGTGTTAGAATGCTCTTTTTCATGTTGTACTAAAGATGACAACCTGGAAGGCTCTAGCACAGTCACGATGGTAGAATGTATTTGATTTCAGCGAGTATTGGAGATTGAAAAACCACAAGGGCTGTAACTTTGATTCTTAGACCCATGTCTTTTATCTTTGACCGAAATGATACTGTATAAAAGGTGAACAATTATTATAGGTCTTGGAGATGTAATACAGTGAAAGGAATACAAAGTAAAACTTCGGTTTACTCACTTTACATTATCTACAGGAATGTATGTGATCAGCTTACCCAGTGTGTCAACTGGTTTGCAGCACCATAACTATGGTGTGTGCATATAAAAGAGCCAGTTTCGGCCAGTCTTGGTGGCTCAGCCTGTAAACCCAGCACTTTGGGAGCCCGAGGCGAGAGGATGGCCCAGGTCCAGGGGTTCATGACCAGCCTGAGCAACTTGGCGGGACCTCGTTTTAACAATTAAAAAAAAAATTAGCAGGGCGTGGTGGCACCTGCCTGTGGTTCCGGTTACTTGGAAGGCTGAGACAGAATGATTGCCGGAGACCAGCAGGTCAACGCTGGGGTGGCTGGCCATGAACATGCCACGTCACTCAAGCCGGGGCTACGCCTTGAGACACCAACAAAAAAAAAAAAAAAAAAAAAAGCCGGGCTTG
>CAUYQG010215807.1:0-13336 GCA_963574415.1 Tarsius wallacei | reverse complement strand
TGCTGTAATGCCTCTGCGGTGTCCGTGGGCGAGTTCCGTGTGGGGAGCAAGCCCCCTGGGAGAGATCTGGAGTCTTTCTGTGTCCTCTTCTACGGAGGTCTCACAGACCACGCTGCCCGGTCGCCATCTTGGCCCCCCTCCTACTATTTCAGAAGTTTCTTATGTATACTAGACATTGACCTTGGCTGATTAAATGCAATGTGGAGGAATGCTTCCTTCAGTGTATCTTTATACTTGGTTTATAGTATTTTTAATTGCACTTTTAAAAAGTTAATGCATAGTGCATAATTGGGAAAAATTAGGAGAAGACAGATTTGTAGATAAGTTTTCAATTTGATAAAAAGGAGTAGAGTTCGTTTCCTACCTGGTAAGCTATTACGTCAAATAATCAATCGATGCAATTTATTAATTAGTTCATCAAAAGAGCAGGCTGGTGAACCATATTTTGAAAGTGAGTTAGGTGGTAGATATCTCTCCTGGAGAGAGAAAAATAACCCTAGAGAAACTGAAGGAATTCTGAGCAACACAGAGAACACAGTTGAAGTGGTATAATATGACTTTTATAGTAGTGTTTGATTTTCTCAGGACAGGCTAAGCATCTCAAGGGAAAGCATGAAAATAGCACACACTGAGATTTTTATAGCACTGAGGTTTTCTAACAGTCTCTGAATAGCAGGGACCCCAAAGAACAAGGTTTACATGGAAGTAGAAAAGGGATAGTCTGGGAGTAGCATAAAAGAGTAAGAATACTGCTTCCCCATCAGACTAAATCATGTCCCCCCAAACTCATGTACTGAAGCTCTAATTTCCAATGTGACTATATTTGAAGATAGGGACTACAAGGACACCATTAAGGTTCAGTGCAGTCGTATGTGTAGTGAGGTCCTGATATGATCGTATTCTCATAAGAAGAATAAAGAGATAGGAGAGAGTGCTCCTTCTTTGTCTTCCCCCTTGCAACCCTGCTGGCATCTTGATCTTGGACTTCTAGTCTCTAGAACTGTGAGAAAATAAATTCCTGTTATTTAGGTTACATAGTCTATGGTGCTTTTTTATGGCAGCCTGAATGAACTAAGACATGGAGTAAGGGAAAGTAAGTCACCTCCATCTGAGAGCCTCAGTAAGAACTGAATATCAAAGAAAGAGTGAGGCTTCTATAAAGGTAAGGAAAGAGGCATATTATTATAAGACGCTGAAGATGTAGGTCAGTTTGCTTCCCAGGAAACAGACACTCAAATGGATATAGTTTTCTTTATTCCACTAGATGCCCCGCAATTGCTGTTTTACTTTTATTTTGAACTTCGAAATCCCATATTATTAACATATAAACTTTAATATTTATTGAAGCAATAACAAAAACAGTACCCATGTTTGGAATTCTTGTATTTAGAAAAATCTACTAGATTTTTTAAATCACTTCTTTAAAGAAGTGATTTTTCACATTTTATTTCTAAGTGAAAAGATGTGAGAGTTTCTGGTTACTATTTCTGACATTTTTCAATCATGTAACATATTATATAATTTTTTAAAGTTTTAATACATAGAAAGTCTAATTCAATAAAAAATTTTACCATATTTTATTTTGACACTAATGTTTGGCATATTTATGTGTTATATAGTAATTTTTAATATGGTAACTGTTTTTTATAAATCTGGTGATGACTATATCTTGAGGAAACTGTGCAGACTAATTTTAGGCACTTCTTTAACTTTTATTTCAATGTAAATATTTATTTTGTTTCTCTTTTAACCAATTATGATATGTGAATAAAAATAAGCATACACAACTACTAATAAAATCAATGTAATATTCAAAACCAACACAACTATTATATTAGCTATCAATGTTCCAGTAAGTGATTGATTTGTGTACATGCTGTTCTGATATATGTTAGTTGCCAAGACTGCTAACTTATTACATTACTCAGTGGTTCTATAGTTATGTTAAGAGAGAAAATAATTGTATGTACAAGCTTTTGTCAAAATAAAAAGAGAAATAGATGACATCACTAGCTGATGTAAAACCAATCTGAGAATAACCCTTCAATTTGCAGAGGCCACAAACCAGCCTTATTTAAACATTCACTTATTTAAATTTTCATGAGTATTTCCATTGTTTCTGTCCTAGATACTTATATTTTAAAAATTAGTTTTATTATGTTTTTCACCTTTAGTCACTCTCCCCCTACAACTCTATTCATCTCTTTAGTATAAGATAATGTCAATTGTTTTTTTTACCATGATTATGACACCACAGTTTAGAAAGGGCATCCAAGATGTCCTAGAGAAAGACTATGTATGCGATCTGTTAATGTGTATCAGTAATATTTCATTTTGCTAATGGTTTTAGAACAAAAAATTCTCAGTGTTCACCATCCTACCATGGCCACCAATGAGTTCCATGGATATAAAAGTATAGTAAGTTCCAACAATTTTATATAGAGATTTTTTTATTTAGAAGTTTGACTTTTACTACCAATAACAATGTAAATGCATCCTCTATGATAAATCTAGTAGCTCCTGAAGGGTTTCAATATTTATCAGTCTGCCTTGTAAATACCTTTTCGAAATCAAGAACAGGATGATGATCTTGGTAATAAATATATTTTAACGTGTTATTTTTTCATATTATATAAATCTTCGAGGACATTAAAGACGATATAAATAAAGAATTAAAAAAGATTATTTAGGCAGGGTGAGAAAAATCACAAATAGATTCAACAAATCAGATATACAACATTAAATTTAAAAATTTTGGATTAAAAAATTTTAAATCCATTTCTATAAACTAGTAAAAAAAAAAACAGATAAAATATATTGAGCTATATATCCATGAAGAGCCCAAATTGATGGAAAACAATTCAAAGTTTTATTTTCAGTGTTGTTTTTTCCTCCTATCCTCATTTGAAGCTTTTTAAAAAAATTCTCTTTCGATGGAATAGTAGTGATGTAATTAGTGCTAATGGCTTTTTATCAGTAACATGAATTCTTTTTTTTCCTTTTTTGTTTGTGTTGCATTTTGCAGGTTCCAGTAAGGTTTTTTGGCTCTTTACAAAAGGCCTGTCAAAATCCAAGAGGGCAAAAGAGAATGTAGAGATTACAGGAAGGAGACAAGGGCCAAATTTGTTAATGGAATATTCGCGTCTGGCTGAGCTGACTGCCCTTGGGGTGGATGTAGCTAGTGAACCTTGAATCTACAGAGCAGATGTTCTCTTTCCAGAGACTTAAGAGACCACACACCTCCTACTGCTCTGACAATGAAGATGGGGGATATGAGAAGACATGCCAAACAAGCTTTCATATTTCTCTTACTGCCTTTGCCCACATTTTAGATGTGGCCAGTGGGCATGCCCTTTTATTTTACCACTCCACACAGAATTGATATAAAAGCATGGTTATGTGAAACTAAGTTTGGTGTTCAAGTTCATTTAGTTATGGCACTCAGTATAAATAAACTAAAGGGCAATCCTTTGAGTTAAGAAAGAGAAAACACTAATCTCGATTTTATAATTATCTTCCAGTTAATATTATCACTTCTAAAAAGTATAAGGATGTATATTTACAGTGCCCATCTAGATATAATATGCTTAAGTAATGAGGATGCTTAAATTATTGCTTTTTTAATACATGCAAAAAGTAGTGTTCTCTTAAAAAAAAAAGGCTTTATTCCTACCGCCCACCTTGGGAAGGTGAATCTCCTCTCTCTCTCTCTCTGTCTCCCTAATTTACTTTCTAAATAAACTGTATTTTCCAATCAATCTAATAAAAAAAAAGTAGTGTTGTCATTGTCAATGTTAATTTTCTTATTGCTTTGGCAACATCAGTGAGACAGTTCCAGAAATTTCCAGCCTAAGCTAAAATAATCTATCACTTTTTTTACAATTGAAGAGAATTTTACATTATGTTTCTCATAAATATTTTCCTGGATTTTTAAATTCTGAAATGGAAGCCCAATATGTTTAATGATTCCAAATGTAATTTTTAAAATATAGTTAAAGCATAAGTTTTTTAAAAATTTGCAGTTATCTCATTTTTGCTAAGAAACAGCATTTTATTATTCTAAGGAAACAAATTACAGGCATTTGGTGTGATTTATTTCAAGGTCAGGAAAGAAAGGACAGTGGTTCTGTCTCCTCAACTAAAAAACATAGGCAAATACAACTTCCATGACCATATTTTCCAGGGTGTTAGTCAATTCATAAAAATCATTCAGCTCATTAACAGAAATGTCCATCGACTTCAACACATACATTTATGGTGTGAGAAAATGCACCAGGAGGAATTTTCCTTGTAAACAATTTTGTGTAAAAGACTAACAAAGATATCTAAGAAAACATCCAGAAAAACTGACTCTGTGTGTTTTCCAAACACAGGTTTTTTTTGTCTCTTTTAACTATATTCTTAAATATGTCATTTCCAACAATATTAAAGAGAAAATTGGGCTCAGTATGAAAAATATAAACCTGGATCACCACAGTGTTTTGTGTATTTTATATTAAATACAAATATCATCTTCAAAATATATTATTTGATCACTATTTAGTAGGACAGATTAAACTTGATCTGATTTTCCCAACTCAGCTTTTCACATATTACCACTAAGGTAAGAGAACTGGCAACACATGGGAGGTGATTACTAACATTTCCACCATCACCAGGAAATTGGAGATTTGTTTCCTCTTCTTCAGGTGGGTGGCTTTAAGTTTAACCCGATTAATGGGGTACTCATACTCTATTGTTCCACTGTTGTGACCGGACTTACTTTTCAGAAACTTAAGGTTTCTGTCAGGCAGAAAATGAGGAACCCGTCTTGTTCTGTGTACGGCTATTGCTCCATACCCACCAGCACACTTCCTCGTACTCCCAACTGAAGAGTGAAACTTCTGGAGCATACATTTTTATGAAATAAGCATAAGAAATAATATTAGCACATTTCATTCCAAGAATCGTTCTCATAAGTAATGAACTTATGATTGTAATGGGAATAAGAGAAGCTCTAAGAAGAGTGCCTCCTGGGTCTTTTTCTTCTTTTTTTCTCCCAGAAAACAGATATGGTAACAGCAATTGACAATCTCATCATAGCCAAGCAGAGTCTATTGATAAAATCCTAATAATAATAGACATTAAAAATTGAGCTGGAAATATTAACTGGATGTCTGGTCAAACCCCAGCAAGGGAATTCTCATTAGCACAGAAATGTCTAAAAAAGGGGGGAATAAAGTCAAAACACATACTTTGTTGTCAGATGGGGAGTCTCAATAAAAACACCTATCTGAGGATAAGAAAGTAAAGCAATAACAACAACAAAAATTAAGGGACCCTTGTAAAGACATAGGAGAAAAGAAATGGACATTGTCATTCTGAAAGTTGAGAAAATAACACTAAGAACAGGAAAAAATAACAACAAAAGTAAGTTACAATCTTTTTTTTAGACTCATTATGGGGTGCAAAACCCAGAATGTATGATGCCTTGTGGAAGGTGCACAGAAACAACAGGCTAATGTGGATGTGAAACAGGATGAAGTGAGATGAGAGATAGTTGAAAAAAGTAAGATTAACAGAAAAACTCAAGTGTAATGAGAGTATTAAATTCACATTAGACACAGTAGACAGTAAAATTGATTAAACAATCAAATAAATGATAAAATGAAAACCTCTATTGTTTTTTTAGAATGCAATAAAAATGACCCAAGGATTAAAAAGAAGTATCAAGAAGGGAAAAACATGATAAATGTGGAGGACATATTACAAAAGAATAATTTTAGGTGCATTGAGGGAGGAAAAAAACAATCTGAACATAAGCAAAATCTAAAGCAAACAAGCAAACAACTGGAGAGTCATATTACCATGCTATACATGAAATAAATAAAGATCCCCACACTTAGGTACCCTTGGCAAACAATTTGAATTAAATGGTAAAAAAACAATATTGAAAGAACACCCGGAAAAACTGGCTGCCTTCACATTTTTTTCTATTCATTATAAAGTGTCAGGAAATGTGGCATATTATCTATTTTTTTTTAAAAGACTGTAACTAAAGAATTTCTTAGCTAGCTAAATTGTCTTTCATCTGTGAAACCAACAGAAAACATGATCTGTTACAAGCAAAATTTACAAAGTACACTAATCATCTTCCCATCTTAGAAACAAATAACAAAGATATATTTCAGAAGAGACGACATTTAAAATTAAGAATTTAAGAAGGTGTAAGTAGTACTAGAGACAAATTTGCATTTATTTCAACTCTTCTAAGAAATACGCAGAGAAGCTTGTTTGAAATATGGACAAAGACTTAAGCATAAAGAAATACATTAAAGTATAATTATAGTGTAACTGTAAAATATTCAGCAATAGAATACCATGCAACAGGTTAAGTTTATGAAGAATTCTAATGGTATAAATTAATTTTAGGATAAAATGTTTAGTAAGGAGCAGAGTATAAGATGATGATTAATTCATGAGCTAACAGTGTGAAGAAAAATATGTTGAAAATTTTATCTGCAACATTTTACATTTTAAAAAGAAATCTGAAGTAAATATTTAAAATATTCACTTTTCGTTATTTTACAGTATGCAGTTTTTCATTTTTCTGTCCAAAAGAAAAAATATAGGCAATAGATCCTAAGAAAAATTTGCTAAGCCTATTACATTTAGATGTTGATAGTATGGTTCTCTTTTCCCTAATTACTTATACTTTTTATTAGTTTTCTTCACATTCCCTGCAGAAAGACATAGACTGCTGCAAATGAAAGAACATTGTCTATCAGAGTGTACTGGGGAAATCATAGACTTTAGAAGAAAAGTCTTTTTAAAACATTCAATACTCGCCAATTATTAGTTAAATGACCCTTAATCCCCCTATCATTTTCTCATCTATAAAATAAAATAATTAACAATTTCTGCTTACTGTAATTATTGTGAGGATCACGTAATAAAATGCTTTGGAGTGATACTTCTTTATAAGAAGAATATTTTTTGAAGAACTATCTTCTTTTGGAAGGGAGCTGACTTGAACTATAGAGTAGTTTGGTTTGTGGCTCAGAAGCACGGCAATTGTTCTTTTTATTATAATTGGAATTAAGCTGCTGAATGAAGCTCTCTTTAACGAGAAGCATTGTCCATGTTAAGGAAGACAGAGTAAAACAAGCTCAATGTGACTTTGGCTATATTATATTAAAGAAAACTATAAGGACAAGGCAGAAATTTTACTGGAGAGGAGGAAGCCCTTATTTATTCATTAAGGTAAGACAGGGTCAAGTACACAATAGAATCAATAAAGAAACAGGTTAGTGAAGTGTTCTAACTCAACTAGGCAGGCAAGTAGTCATATACAGAGAGGAAGCAAGTAACAGTCTTTTTAGTTGCCTGAATGGGTTCCTCTCCTCATAACATGACTAGACTGCATTCCCCAGCCAGTGGCAGTTGGATTTGCTATTGGGATTGAACTCTAGCCATTGGAAAATAGGTAGAAGTGATGTGTCCTTCAAAATGAAGTATTCAACCTATGAAATCTTCCTGTCACTAGCTTAATGCAAATATACCATGGCTACCCTTGATGGCACATGTTGAGAAACAGATGGAATCTGGGCCCCGATTATTGCAGAGACAAGGTATTTCTACCAACAAGGATCGCTCACTTTGGGTTTTCCATGAGAATACCCCTACCATGTGTGCATATATTTTTGTTCATGATTTTTAGCTCATAACTGCCATGGTCTTTGTTATAGTAAACAGAATTTCTCTGACCTTCTCCTGTCTTCTTTTCACCTGCCCACCACGGGTGGGCAATCTGATTGCAAGTCATGAGATACTCATTCCAGAGAGGGTCTTGCCTCATATCCTGGAGGAAGGAATGTTTCACAGAAAGACCAAGAAGAATCTAAACAGAGAGGCCTTTCCGGGTTAAGAAAGTACAATCATGTTTCTACACGACTTTTGTGCAATCACATTTCTACATAGCTGCTCATGCTTCAATCATGCCTATCTAATGAAGTCTCCATAAAAGGCCTAAGAGGACAGGGTTTGGTGACATCTGAACAGCTGAACACATTGGAGGCTGACAGAAAGGCAAATAAGAACTCATCCACATGCTGAGAGGGTGGTGCACCCCAGCTCCACAGAGACAGAAGCTCCTGTGCTGGGGACACTTCCAAAACTTGATCTATTAATAAGTATCTCTTCATCTGGCTGTGTTTGTACTCTTTAAAATAGTCTTTGCAATAAATCAGTAATCAAAAATGTTTCCCTCTGTTCTGTGAGTCCTTTTAGCAATTAATCAAACCCAAAGAAGGAGTCATGGGAGTCCCATCTTGAAGATGGTTAGTGAGAATTTCCAGAGGCCTGAGCTTATTGCTGGTATCTACAAGGGGGCAGTTTTGAGAACTGAGCCATCAGTTAAATGGAGGGAATCTAATTGATGTCTGCTGCAGAACTGATAGTTCGTTTGTTACTGAAGAGGTGGTGGTGAGGTGGGGGATTGAGAGGCTACCAACATTGAGTCACAGAAATCTTCTGTGCTGATTACTCTGTTAAGTGAGACAATAGAAATAAGCCCTTTAGCGTGCATTTGAGTTTTTCCAAACACTGAGCATACAAAAATTGAGAGCCAAAATCTTGAGAGTGGAGGGTAGCGATCAAATGTAATAGCAACCCTCACAAAGGGTCTCAGAAACAAAGGATTTTGAATCAAGGCAGCAAAGTATGAGTGAGGTCTTGGTGAATAGCAGGCATAGAGCAAATTTTGTTGATTCAATTATCTTGTTTGGATCTTAATCTCACACAGCATTACCACAAGGAAGGAGTCATACATCACTGGAAGTCAAAGGAAATGTTATATAATATCTTGTTCCATTGACATAGAAATAGGTCCTCATGGTCCCCATTGTTCAAAAAACAAAACAATCTACAAAACATCGCCTTTGATTCCATATCTTCCTTGTAGTTGCCACTCAGTTTAACTCCTCTTCTCTCCAGCCAAACCTCAGGACAGAGAAAATTGCCTACAAATGCTATCTCCCATAATTTCTCAAAAAGTCTTCATCACATGCCAGTGTGGTATCTGCATTCATCATTCCATTACAACCATTCCTGCTAAGGTGACCGATAAACTTCATAAAGACAAATCAGTGGGACATCTCTAGTCTTCATCAAACTGAAATTTTCAACAGTCTTCAGCAGAATTACTCACTTTGTTTTTCACTTAACACTGTAAATTGCTTTTTATGAATTCAGAGTTAAATATAGGTTTTTAGCACAGCCATCTCTATGTCAGCTAGCCATTACCTGCCTTCTGATATACTTAGGTAGTAAAATATAAAGATTTATATAGCACAGAGTTTTATATATTCAAAAATCATAGTTCCAGAATGTTTCAACCTTGACCTCTGCAAATCTCTTTATTTTTGCCTCAGTTTCCTTTTTTATAAAATGGAGAAAATTTGAGTATCTTCCTGATAGATTTGTCATGAATATAAAATGAGATAAGAAGTGGTTAGAACCATGCCTGGCATATATTAAAGTCTCTATTGCTATTATTGCATTTTCATGCCTTTACCCTTGTTAAATATATTTCTACCACACTGGATTTCTCTCTGCTTCTCGTATAGGAAAGTTTTGTTTATTTCCACTGCCCCTACCTTGACACTGTCCATCTGTTCTTTCCTCAGCCTGGAATGCTTATTCCAATCTCTCTGTCTGGTTTCTTTTTATCCTTCCCTCTAAAGAGGATTTTTATGACTACCTTATCCAAAATAGATTCTCATTTTAATTTTTCATGGCGTCCCGTTTTTTCCTTCATGGCACATAAGACAACTTGTAATTGTTCAGAAAAGCACGCACTCAAACCCATGTATTTAGTGTGTTTCTCTCTCCTTGAACTATAGGCTTCCTGATATTAAGCACTATGGAGGCCTTGTTCACTGGGACCTAGCACAGTGCCTGGCACATATTAAGTTGTCAGTAAACATTTATTTATGAATAATGAATAAATGAAGGAATGTACATGCACTTGGTACTGAGTTATAACTGAAAGAAGATTATATAGTCAACAATGTAGAGAGAAGAGAAAGCCAGCAACAGACAGTGTTTCATATGAATGCATTGTAGGATGAAAATAATATTTGGATATTATTTTTATAGTAATTAATAACTAATTAATGTTTATATAATAATTATAATTTTTTTAAGTAACATAAAGTGTATGTGTAAAAGATTAAAATAATCCCATAAGTATTTACAGAATCTTTGTTGACTCTAGAAAAGGTTTCTGTTTATAACAACATAAGCTCATCAATGGTGCCTAGGACAAATGGAAAAAGTAGATGGTCAAGACACGCTGATTAATTAATTAGCTAACAGTTCCCTTGAAGATGTTGGGTGGCTATTATTCTTACAATTCTAAGTGACTTGCATCTAATTCCACATTTTTATGGAAGTAATCCTGCCAAGTAAAATTGGCTGCAATTTCTGGCTAAGCTCAGCTTACTTTAATATTTTTGGCTTTTCCCAAAAATATTTATAGTTTTTTCACCTCCAGTGATTTACTTTTCAACCATGGTTCACAAAGGTTAAAAGTGTCAACCTTAGTACATATACAGTGTTGCTGTCAATGTCCTGAACAATATTTTCTCATTCCAAGGGTATGGAAAAGAGTAGCCAAGCATCAATTATATACCCTCTCCCACTTTCATTTCAAATGTTTTTTTCTTTTACTGAGAGCATATTACATAGCAGACATTACTTTTAGAGATGACTTCAGTGGGGTCATGGAAAAAGAGACAAGAAACGTGTCTCCATAGGACACAGGAACTTTACTCTTTGTGTTAATGGTTTACGTAATGCTACAGATATCTCCAAACTGCCTCTGTGAGTTGTTGATTCTACAGTCTTGAGAGAGAGAAAAATCCAAAATGTTTCTGGTGTGTGAAATGAAATAATGAAATAACAGTATTATTAATCAAAAATTGGGTTAGGAAATTATCTCACAATGGATATGCAACCACCTTAAAGGGCAGAATGGGACTTGTGTGATGAAGTTTCGCCTTTACAAGTGTCCAGAAGCAAGGGATTACATTGCAACCATGTACGCTATCAAGAGGTTCTGTTCTCCTAGGGTCATACATGCACATGCAGTGCCTCAAACAAGGAACTGTGAGAATGATGATGATAGTCTTTGCATGTGCCCCCTTCTCTTTTGTACTTATCGCTTAGCCCATTATTTTACCAAAAAAATTCCCAGAACCTAGATACTGTTCTCTATCAAAAGACTGAACAATGTACCTTGCAGACTCCTAATACACATCCTCCCTGTTTTCTCCACCTTATTTTATCTTGGGATTTTCTATCCTGTTAAATAACAACAGTTGTCTTTAGTTCCAGTAAGTTCCGCTAACTTATTTTTGTCTAAATGATTTTTAACCCCTTTTCAAAGTTATAATCTCTTTATTCCTCATCTCTGTTTATTTTCTAATTAGCCACATCAATCTCTTCTTATGCAATTGCTGATCCTAAATTAGACTTTTCAGTTTAAGATGGTTAAACAGTTCTCTTCATTCATGTATTTCATGTATTCATTCATTTATTAACTAAACATTTATTGGGCATTCTTGTGCCAGAACCTAGAGCTGGTACTGGAGCATTCAAAGCTCTGATCCCACTCTAGTGAGTGATGGAGTTCATACAGTGTATAGTGTTAATAATAAAAAAGAGGAAGCAAACATTGACTTGGTTCAAGACTTGTTGAGATCCAAGTATGAAGTCAGAATACATTTTTTAAACTTAAAAGAGGCACATGGATGTTTGAGCATTTGCAATGCCAGTTGACTCATATTCATATTGGTCAGGTGATTCATTTCTGCACAACCTTGCTTACATTACAAGGAGAAGTGTGTTTTGTTTTGTGCTCCCAATATTGGTATATATAAGGAGGAAGGGAAAGCAAATAACTATACATTTTCTGTCTCTAAAGAAAAGATACAGTATCTTGTGCTAACGCAGTTAGACTGGTGGACTTTAGTTTAAGATTCCACACGAAAATTCTCTACTATTATACTTTTATGACTTGGATTGAACTTTGGATGAGAGAGAGTTCCCAGGGTCCTGGGCAGCATGTGAAACCTCTCCCTAGAGCCCTAGAGTGCAATACAGGACACTGATCTGAAGTCTTAGTCTGTCTTATGACTGGTCTCCTGCTGACAGTAACAGCGTGCCTCTGGGAGTCTCAGAACTACCTCTGTAGAAGAAGCCAGGGAGTCATTTCGAAGGTCGAGGCCAGCAAGCTCATAGAAGCGATTGCAGAGCGCGGTAGGAAATGATTGCAAGTTGATGGTGAGTGCGCTTTTCCAGGCATGTGGAAAGGTTTTAGTACTGCAGGTGCAATTACCACTTAGCAAAGAATCAGCACCCTCTTACTGAAATTAGAACACAAAATGAGTCAGGCTGGTGGACAAATTGTGGTACATTGTCCTGCTGTGTTAGTGACCTATATTCACTTTCCAAACTTAGTATGAAACTCCATTTCTGGAGGTAGCAATTTAGTGGACGATAGCAAGGAAGATAATTCATACAAGAGAGGAACAGGGAGAATTTAGCTTTAAGAAATCTCTTCAGATGTC
This sequence comes from Tarsius wallacei, assembly GCA_963574415.1. Lineage (NCBI taxonomy): Eukaryota > Metazoa > Chordata > Mammalia > Primates > Tarsiidae > Tarsius > Tarsius wallacei. Next base: position 725 of record CAUYQG010215807.1, on the reverse strand, counting down.
ACAAAGCCATTTTAGAATATAGTGCAATCAACCTCCATCTTCTAACCTTACATCACTGGGAGAAGTCAAGTGTGCAAGGATGTGAGTGAGGAATTGGAGTTCCTGGTAAGATGACAGGGCAGAACACATTTAGGACGTTGAATGCCATTATAAATGGACGAGCAGAGCATCTAAATGTTTAACACAGTAAATGCAAGCACCAAGTCTCAAGAATGCTTTTTATGGGCAATATGGCTTTAAGTTTGTTTGTTTGTTTTTTGAGTCAGGGTCTCACTCTGTTGCCCTGGCTAGAGGGCAGTGGCAAAACCACTGCTCACCCTAGCCTTAACTTCCTGGGGTCAGGCAATCTTTCTGCCTCATCCTCCTGAATAGCTTGGACAAAAGGCATGTGTGCCACGCCTGGTAATTTTTATTTATTTATTTTATTATTATTTTTATTAGTAGTAGTAGTAGTAGTAGTAGTAGAAAGGATGCTTCACCCTGCTGCCTAGGCTGGTCTAGAATTCTTGGGCGTAATACTCCCACCTCAGCTTCTAAAACTGCTGGGATTACAGGCATGAGCCACTGTGCCTGGACAATTTTAAGTTTTGTTTTTTTTTTTTTGAGTTGGAGTCTCACTCTGTCGCCCAGACTGGAGTGCAGTGGCCGCTCCCGGCCACCGCAGCCTCGACCTGCTGGGCTCCGGCGATCCTTCCGCCTCAGCCTTCCAAGTAGCTGGAACTACA
>CAUYQG010215802.1:0-11185 GCA_963574415.1 Tarsius wallacei | reverse complement strand
TGCCATTCTTCTAAGTTACAGTTACCTTGCACAATTTGGGGCTTTGTACTTTCCAGTTGGTTACAGTTTTTTGCTTATTCCAGGAGTTCTAGTTCATAAGACTTAATTAAACATTATACATAAAATTAATGCAAAGACGTGAAAGAAAGCAGTTGTCATTTAGAGACTAAGGGAACAGGTACATTCCTGGGTTTTAGGAAGTTTCAGCAGAGCCCCTTTCTTTTCCTTTCTTTTTTTTTTTTTTGAGTCAGAATCTCATTCTGTCACCCTGGCTAGAGTGCAGTGGCACTCTCACAGCCACCTCAGCCTTGATCTGCTGGACTCAGGTGATTCTTCCCCTTCAGACTTCCAAGTAGCTGGAACTACAGTCATGTACCACCACGCCCAGCTAAGTTTTTTGATTTATTGTAGAGACGAGGTCTCACCATGTTGCTCAGGCTGGTCTTGAAACAATGATTTCAAGCAATCCTCTCTCCTCAGCCTCCCAAGGTGCTTGGATTACAGTTGTGAGCCACCGTGTAGGCTGAGCCCAATTCTTATCTAGGTCTAGTGGAGGCTTCTCCAGGGACATGCAGTCTCTTTTGTGTGTGTCTCCTGCTTATCAGGGGTCTTAGTGAAGATGGCTGTATTCCTGTCAGTACCAGCAACAGTTACTAGAATCAAGGACAGTGAAGGGTGGGACAAGGGAAAATGTTTACTTTTAAATTCAAATGGCTTCTACATTTAGCCCAATTCAACTTAATACAAGTTTCTAAGTCTTTTCTAAATGACTGTTTCAATATAACCAAAATGGCCGCTCTTTCAGCCTGTAACAGCTTAGTTTCAGCCTGTTAGAAGCTGGTTGGTTTTAGCATGATCTTTAAACCCTCTTTCCTATTTTTCTTCATTTCAAAATGTGTTATGATTGATACTATTTTCCTATACTATTGTCAGGATCGAGTGAAACTTTGTGTGCAAAGGGCTTAGCATGATGTCTGGCATATTGTATGTGCTCAAAAAATGATAGATTGTTCTGGGGATGATGCCATTTTACCAAATAACTGCTGCATGCTGAAATCTACCAGTAAGTCAGGTAACTTCACCTTACTCCAACAATGATAGAGTAAGCTGTATCTCAGGCCCCTGGTCACCATGGACTTTTTAAAAATGGGATGATTATCCAGAGGTGAGGTGAAGAGAAACTAACAGTTGGTGAATACAACATCAGAAAGGATTTCAATCAGCAACAAGTAACAGAACACTCAATTAACCCGTGGCTTAAATCAGTAAGAGGTTTATTTGTCAAGGAAATTATTCTCCTAGCTTTCTGCTCCACATCTCTAGTATATAACTTTCATTCTCACAGTTGAACTGTGTCAGTTGTTCTGCTAGGCATTGTACCCACATTCCTGAAAGGATAAAATGGGCTTCACCTTTTTACTTAGGAAGGCACCCCCTCAAGTATCTCATTGACCAGAAGAACTTTGTGCCACCGTAGCTGCGAGAAAAATGATGACAATGTGCAAGTTTCCTGGTTGTTTCATATCATCACCAAAAAAAAAAAAAAAAAAAAAGAACGATGACAAGGAGAGATGTGTTTGTTTCAGAATGAACCACAGGAGACTGCCAATAACTGAGCATTTTCAATCAACAAAGAAGCAATTCACCTCAGAGTTGAGCACATTGGGATCCTGGATAAAATTTGGCTTCTGTTGGAAAGGAAGAAGAGAGCACAAGCATTGGGCAGGCTACTAACAGTGTCCACCACTTGTTCCCCCTCCTCACCACTGGGCACATTAAAGTCCCAAAGCCCCCTGAAGGTAACTGTTACATCATTTCAGGAGGAAGAGACAAAAAATTATTCAGTGGAAAGCTACAGAGCTGGGAGAGAATGCTAGACCTGTGTCTCAAAGTCCATGTGCACCCTATCATTTTTCTCAAGCAAAAGCAAAAATGAAAAACCTCCTTTTTAAACAACACAAAATTCAAAGAAAACAAAAGGTTTGATCCTGACAGAGTGTGTGTTGCATAACACCGTGTAAATTAGTCGCAGATGCATGGCTCTTTTATCAGAGGCATTGGTCACAACTGGGATGAAGCAAGATTGCATATAAGTGGAGGGGAAATATACTGGCTTGTTTTGTTAGAATTTAATTCAATTTCCATGCTTACATTCTTCCCTTGGAGGAAATGATTATCTAACTGATGCTGAAAGGACTAGGCGAGATAAGCTTGTTTAAAGACAATATTAGCAAAGAAGGTGGTATTGGGTTTTTGTTTTTCTTAACTTTATTTTTTTTCTGGTTGGATATTTTTCCCCAAGGGGAAAAACTTGAATGTTAAAGACAACAAAGCCACAAAACTAAAAGTGCCTTATCTAAATAGTATAAAACTATTCCCTCTGTATAGGTTATTGAAACATATGGCACATCTCTCGAAAGACATATTTTTCACTCCCGTGGCTGTATTATTGTTTATTGACAGATATTTTCTGAGCTCCTGCCTTGTAGTTTCAGCTGCTTATTAAACATCCCACTCAAATGTCTATAGGCAACTCTGTCTCAAAGTATCCAAAACTGACTTCATGATCCTTTTCCTAAACAAGACAAAAATAAAACAAAACATCCTGCTCCTCTTCTAGTGTATTTCCTCTTAGTAAATGACACTACTAATCATCCAGTTGCTCAGACCCAAAGCCCGAACGTCATCCTTGATTCTTCCATTTCCTTATCCCCTTCACATCCATGCAACCCCCAAATCCTGTCAATACCATTTCCTAAATATTTTCCTAAACTCATGCACTAAATTTGCAGTGTACCAAGAAGATTTTTTTCACTAAAAGCAAATAACTGTAAAGTTTCACTAGCTAGGGGAAGCCACAGTGATAAGTTGAACCAAGGATGTTCTGGCTAAGAATGGTGTCAATAGTTGCTCTATGTCAAGCAATATCTCCATGGAGATGCTTTTATCCACCAATGAATGCCTGGCTGACTCTAGACCGCATTGCTATTAAGAACCCAGTTGCTATTAAGGAAATAGAAGTGGGTGGTATAAGTGGTGAATGATTAAATATAGCCTAATTCCTTCAAAAGGTAACATCTAGAGGACATTGTGTCTGTCTTGTCGCTACTACATCCCCAGAATCTAGCAAGGACCTGGCATATAGTCATTGGATATAGATGAGATATTCTAGAAATTGAATATAGAAGGAAGCAGAAGATTTGGACCATGTTCTCAATAAATACTGGAAGTAGGAAAAATGAGTAAGATGGGGGAAGAATACTCATTATAATTCTTAACACTGAAACTTTTTAAATGACCATTCTGGTTTCTCACAAAAAGATATTTCACCTTTTCAATATCTGGGACATCTTAGATTCAACCCAAGACAGGAGTAACTTGAATAGTTCTAGGCTTACTGGCACCTGAAATCAAATGATTAGTTCACCTCTCTGCTATTATAATCTGGAGAATATGTCTTAGTTCTCCAAATTGCAGCAGGCAACAGAGAGAAAACAGCTTTTGAAATCTTTGATTTGTCATGTGTTAGTTTTGTGATATTTTGCAATTTACTTGACTCCTTTTGCCTTGATTATTTTATCTATAAAGTGGAACGAATAATGGGATGCCTTGTGAGATTATTGGGATGCTTCAATGCAATATCTAAGAGAAGCGCCGAGCAGGGTTCCCAGCCTAGCGTAGACATTCAGTTAGCAAGTATTATTCCTTTGTACCACCAAGTAGGTGGATAGTACTACAGCTTTAAAAATGATCATTCTTATCCAGGAAACCTGCAAGTGTCTGGAAGTCCATCCACCAATCAACCACAGAACTCTTAACCATCAGTTCATTCTTCTTTTCAGGTTGTATGGTCAGGCAGTATGAAAATAACTGCACACCTCTGAATGGGTAAGTTTTTGATACTATGGTCATGATCAAAAGTACCCTGCTGTGAACATAAAAAATAATCACAAGCCTTTAAATTTGTTCATCAATATATCTCTACTACTGGGCACATTTATTCATTTAATCATTCATGTACCTATTGAGCACCTTACTGTGTGCTAGCAGTATAGCGTCTTCAGGGATCATAGTGAACAAGATAGATGGGGTATCTGCTTTCAAGAAACTTGCATTATAGGTAGGGGAGAAGACAAACAAAATGACATGTGCAATGGAGAAATTGAAATCAAGATATGAAATTGTGAGTAACTGAGGGAGGGTAAAGAGGATACTTTACAAAAGTTAGTTAAAAAGTTTTCTCTGATCCAGTAGTAAAGAGCTCATTGTAGAATAATTCTGGGGGGTAGAGTGTGATAAGCAGAGAGAATGGCAAGAGAAAAGCTCTTAGGCAGAAATAATCTTCCTATATTTGAGAAACAGAAGGCAGGTAAGAATGTGCAAGAAAAGAATGATATGACATGAGATATGAAAGAAAAAAAAGGTCAGATTATACAGAAAGAGCCTTGAAGGCGAAGGGATTGGGGTAGTTCGAATTTATTTTGAATGTTCTATCAAGTCACTGAGTAGTTTAAAGTGATAAGACATGGTCAATGTCATAATATTGTCATTCTATCTGCCATCTGGAAAATGAGTTTAGTGCAGGTGGGAAGGAGATAAGAATGGAAGCAAGGAGACCACTTTAGTAGTCATTGCAGCAGGCTGGATGGTGACTTAAAAGAGTGTATATTTGGAGATAGGAAAATGTGAATGGATTGAGAATATATCGTTGAAGTAAAAATTGAAGGAACATGCTGATAAATTGAATATGAAGGGTTGAGGGAGACTAAGAATCAAGGACACTGTCTGTTTTTTGTTTGTTTTTTTTAACTTGGCCAACTAGGTTGTGCCATTTATTGAGAAGATACAGATTGGATCAAGAAGTGACAAGGAGTTCTTTTTTGACGATACGAAGCTTGAGATTACTATTAGACATTCAAGTGAAGATAAAAATTCAGCAAGTGAAGATATAATTTCAAGCCTCAAAGTAGAGATTGAGGACTGGAAATACCAACGAGGGAGTCACTGGATATAACGAAATGAGATATTCTAGAAATTGAATATAGAAGGAAACAAAAGGTTCAGACCATGCCCAGACGCATGCCAACATTCAGAGAACATGCAGAGAAGGAATAGGTGGCAAAAGAGATTAGAGAAGGAAAAATCATTAAATAAGAAGGTATGGTAAAATAGAAGCCAAGTGAAGAGAGGCTTCCAAGAAAGGAGAGAGAAGCAACTAAAGACTGATGAGAGGTTGAATAAGATAAAGAGAGAGAAGTAACCACTAGTCTAGGCAACACAGAGAATTTTGACAATCCTGAGTTAGTGAAGTCATGGGAACAAAAGTAGATTATAGAAATAAAGGGGGTGAAGTAGAGAAAGCCATTAATAGAGAAACTGAATAATAGTTTAAGGAACATGTAAAGGAAAAAGTTATTTCCCTCTATTTTAAAATGAAGGCACTCCCACATATCTGTACACTCATGGGAAGGGGCTACAGAGAGAGAAAAATTGATGCAGCACTGTGTGGGGTATATGGAAAGTCTGTATTATCTTCCTGTGTTTTTTTTCTATAAACCTAAAACAATTCTAAAATAAAAGTTTTGTTTTGTTTTTAATGACAAGGCAGGTAAAAGAGACATTTTAGAATCAAAAATTTTGAAAGAGGCTGGTCTCCAAAGCCCATATGCAAGAGGGTAGAGTTGGCTATCATTGAAAATTGTTCATTTACAAGTGAACAACTAAGTGGATTTTATTATATTTTAGAGTTTACACAACTTATATGTATTCATATAGGTCTTTAAATGAGTGAAGTGGATGGCTGTGTTTTTTTTGTTGTTGTTGTTTTATAGCAGTGATATGAAATGGTACTCTATTCTAATCAAAAATAAAGTTTTGTAGTGGGACCAGAAATTACTTACCCAATATCCCCCTTCTCCCTTCTGTTCCCATCTCTCCCAGCCTGTTGTGTTGAAAGTTCCAGTCCTGCTGTCAAGGTCTTCTGTTTGTCAAACCACCTGTGAAGAAGTAGCCATGAACTGCAGAGTGAGTTTACAAGCCCAAGACCTCACCCCCTTCAGCTGCCACTGCCATCCTCAGAGAAAGGTGTCCAGGTGTGCAGGGAAGCAGGCAGGGCTCAATGGTCCCCAGGGATCAAGAATAAGGCTAAAGTTTTCACTTTACTGTGATGGCAGGAGGAGTAGGTGGCTTCCTCCTCCCTCCCTAAGCAGGACAAATTACCATTCACTGTCCCTTTGTCCATGGGGCCAGGTTCAGGAATCATAACCCAAGGTCTCCTGCCCACCTTGGTCTCAGGTAAATGTGAATGGAGACAATTATGAGAGCCCCTGTCTTCATCCTTGATTTCCCCCCAACCCCATGCTACCCCAGGTCTCACAATGGTGCTACCTAAGAAATTCTTCCTCCATTCCCACGCTACCCTGTGGTCAGCAAACTGGAGGAGAATACAATGGGAGTGTATAAATGTGAGTTAAAAACTTGGTTATACCTGTTTGCGGTTTAGCTTTGTATTTAAACAAGCAAAAGGGAACAAACTTGAAAAATCTTTGTCATCATAAAAATGAAACAAAAGTTAAAATATTTATTGCCGTATCAAAAAAAAAGATATACAAAAGTTATATACGTTCACCCTCTTTTATCACAACCTTAAGAGGAAGTTATTATGATGCTCATTTTAGAAGATGAGGAAAAGTAAGGCCCTGGTTGAGGATAAAGCTCTTTCCCTCAGCCAGAGGAATTTGGAGGAAAAAAGCCAGGTTTCCCAGAACACTTGATTTGCTTGGTATGTGCTTCAACATGTTGGCCCTGTCAGATTTATCCTAATAAGGTATTCCTCAAATGTTGAATGTTGGACCTTATTTGTTTTCTCTGCTACAGGATGAAAAGATACAAATATATATCATATATATTATATATACGATAAGATATGTATATAAGGTACAAATATATATTATATATATATTTACAGGTCCTTAGGATTCAGAATTTTCTGACTTAAAAAAATTTGTTGCATTAAAAGTGAAAAAAATTACATTAAAAGTAAAACATTGTTTGTGATTAAAGTGAGAATGTTTGGGAGTGTTTGCCAGAAAGAAAAACATTAGGCAGCAGAGGGAAGGATCTGAGAGCTCATCAAGCGTTGCCCACTTCACGTTGCTTGGAGGGTCTGTTTACAGCAACATGCACTGTATTGGAATCTTCCACGTTGCTCCAGGAGGAGTGTTGACAGCATCATCTTTGCTCTTCTGCATGTGTTCAGTGATTGTAAATAAAGATGCATCAATGCTGAGTCAGCCAGCCTTCTTTGCCTCTTCCCAGAGAACTTCATGAGAAATAAATAAAAATTATGTCTATAAGTGACCCATCATTCTTGAGAGCCACTCATACGTTCTCTCAGTTATGCAATTACTTTTTTTCCAGGTCTTTAGTCAGTTTCTAGTCTTATTGTGAGCCTAGATATCTGAGAAATTTGGGAATATCACCTGCCAGATGGCAATTATATTTCTTTAAAAAAAAAAATTTTTTTTTTAATTGTAGAGACAAGATCTCACCAAGTTGCCCGGACTGGTCTTGAACCCATGGACTCAGGCAATCCACTCGCCTCGGCCTTCCAAAGTGCTGGGATTACAGGCTGAGCCACTGAGCCTGCTCAACAATTATATTTCTAAAATATCTTAGGTTCATAGATATTTGGCAGCATAATTTCTTTATTAATCCAAGTCACTTCTGTATGCATTGAGAGCCTGCTAGCGTACTAGACTTCATACTCAAAATGCGAACAGAAAGATGTATGAGATACAGTTTATTTTAACTCCAAAGACTCAGCCTACCAGGCTGGTTTGAAAATTCATTGTTTTATGTAGAAATGGCAGACTACAAAGTCTAATAGTTAAGGTACCATTGCAATATTTCCCATGTTTCTCTGCTTTTATTTGCAAGTCTCCCCCAAGATTTATCCTGCCCCCATACTTCCAATAAACTTTGGCCAGTGGAGAGCACAGCAAGAGATCAGAGACTGAGTGGAATGTGGGGTAGTTCCCACGTTACTGTTTGCTGGCAACATCCTTCTACTGTCAAGTGGTCCTCTTCACACAGCTCTCTGCCTCAAGTTTTCATGACCACTCTGTCTCCTATCCCTTCAGGTCTAGGACTGAGTGACATCCACCTGCTACTATCCTGGAAGTACTCCTCCATTCATTCCTTATGAATGGCATGATACAGTTGCCTTTGACTCTGTAAATATTTCCTTTATTCAACTCTCAATTACCTAACTGAATGTGCTCTCCATTTCCCAAGGGCACCATGACTGATCCACACCTGCTTCATTTACATTTGCTGTAAACCAAGTTATTCTTCATTATATGCTAAGGTTTTTTAAAGATGAGTATCTAAAAGTGTGTGTGTGAGAGAGAGGCAGGGCAATGAAATCTAGAGGGCCTTGGCTTTGCTACCTACTGGGGCATGAAGTCTGCCAAGTTAATTAACTTACTTAAACCTTAGTTTCCTCATCTGTAAAAACGAAAATTTTAAAAAATCTATCTCATGGGTTTCTAGTAAAGATTAAATAAGTAATTTATGTGTAGCATCTTGTAGTTTCCAGAATGGTAGTTTCTGAACACATACCAATCTCCTTTACCTCAGGTGTTTTAAGAGAGGTTTTGAGGTCCCTCTATAGAATTCCTGAGTGAGGGTAAGATGCAGCGACAAAGTTTCTCCTATAGAAAACCTTTCTTGATACTGCCAGCTGAAATTGATCTCTCATTATCCCACAAATCCCTGGGTTCTCTATTTGAATTCTGAACCATATCATGGTTATATTTTGCCTTGTATTTCAAATATTTTATTTTTGTTATAAATTTTACTTTTCTTGAAAACATGCCTTTTTTGTTTTAAATACCTTCCTTTTTTACAATATTTTATTATACATAAATACATAGATTTAGATATAAATAGATTATATATCTGTTTTATATATTCAGTTCGTACAGAGAGAGATAGATATGACTCTTCTAAAATTAAAACAGATTTTGCTGAGCAGTCCAGGGAAGAACATGTTAAAAAAATAAAAAATTAAACAGATTTATTGCTTTTTACCATAAAAGTAAAGCATAGGATCATAAAATTAAAGCAATATAAAGAAGAAAGGAATATAAATATCACCAGAATATAAATATTATCACACAAAGATAAACACTATTAATATTTGGGGGAACAACCTCCCCTTTATCTCTCTGTGTACCTGTTTATATACACATAAACTCACTCACTTATGCAGTTTTAAACAAAAGGATCTTAACCACCATGTATTCTGCCTGGTTCTGTGTCTTCAACTACTTTTAATTAGTCTACAAGAAGAAAACACACACAAAAAATCTCCCAGAATTTATTTATAAAAATTGTACACTCTTACATGTTTGAATTTCAGTCACCTGCAAAGTACTCTCCATTTGATGCAAAACACCTATCAACACGCTTTTTCCACTGCTTACAATAATTTTTGAGCGAATCAATTTTGATGCCTTTCAGTGCTTCTGCCATTTTTTGTTTCACCTCTTCCACGTTGGCAAAATGTTTCTCTTTGAGAACTTTTTTTTTCAACTAGGGAAACAGAAAAAGTCACTCGGGGTGAGATGGGTCTAACAGGCAGGGTGAGGCACAGGGTCATGCCATTTCTGGTCAAAAACTGCTGAACACTCTGAACACTGAGCAGGTCTGTTGTCATGGTGGAAGAACCAGTCACCTGTTTGCCACAACTCAGGACATTTCTTCCTCAGAGCAATCTCTCATTACAAAGCTAGCTGGTACACTGATACACTGATAGATTCCTAGCAATCTTATATAGTGGGGGAAGCCTGAACTACAAAGGGGCCCACCCTTCAAAAGATAATTCTGTTTTTGGGGGGGAGGGGTCCCCCTCATATGGCAATCTCTTCAACTAATTTAAATGTCTCCCTCTTTGTGATGTTTTGTTATTTGAGAGAAAGAAGAGACTCTTTCATCGTAACTTGTTAATAATCACTTCCAACACTTCTAGGCCCTTTTTGCCAAAGATCATTACACATTCTATGCATGCAACAAAATCACATGTACCCCGTGACTATGTAAGATGTTATGTATCAATTTATTTATTTACTTAATTATTTTTAATTTTAAAGATTATTTACTTAATTATTTTTAATTTTAAAAATATGGGATACAATTCTGGGTTAGGTATACAAATGTTCATTTTTCAGGGGTTCAATGAAATCTCCATATTATATCTATAGGTTGTGTTACAATGTAATTGAACATCCACTTCCCCATTTTATAGTTTCTCACTCAATATCTGCCCTCCTCCCAACGTTAAGGCTGCATTCCCAGATCCTCAGAGACTGGGGCTTAAGACCTAAGAGCAAGGCTCGCAAAGCTCTCCCCACATTTTTGTTTATTTTCTACCTCTCTTTCTCTCTCTCTGCCATCCCCCCCATATCCCTGCAGCTCCTATAGGTCTACGCCACACTGTACTCAGATCTGAAATTCTGTCCTCTTTTCCACAAGAAATCCATCATAAGAATGGTATAATAGCCAACAACTTTATGCAAAATATGAGATTGTCATAGAAGATGGATCATGTTGCATGCCCATCATTCTTTACGAAATCTTTGGCTCTTTTTACAGTTCTGCTCCTCCCACCCATCATGAAGCCCATTAGAAGGTATGTTTGAACCTTCCTCCCCTGACCTCATTCCACTGTTTCTCTCACAAAGAGCAGTCTCACAGGATCAGCTCACATTCCCCAGACTGGAATGCATGTTTTCTACCTTGTTGCAAGGCTACCATCCTTTAAAGGATCTCTTTAGAATTATCTCCCAGCCGGGCTCGGTGGCTCAGCCTATAATCCCGCGCCTTGGGAGGCTAAGGTGAGTGGATTGCCTGAGCCCGCGGGTTCGAGACCCGCCTGGGCAGGCGAAACCTCATCTCTACAATAAATCAAAAAATCAGCCGGGCGTGGTAGTGCGCGCCTGTAGTTCCAGCTACTTGGAAAGCTGAGGTGGAAGGATCGCCGGAGCCCAGCAGGTCGAGGCTGCAGTGGCCGGAAGCGGCCACTGCACTCCAGCCTGGGGCGACGGAGTGAGAGAAACAGTGGAATGAGGTCAGGGGAGGAAGGTTCAAACATACCTTCTAATGGGCTTCATGATGGGTGGGT